>RJWM01003078.1:21072-118116 GCA_004363535.1 Dasyprocta punctata | reverse complement strand
AAAAAAAAAAAAAAAAAAAAAAAAAAAAAAAAAAAAGAGATCCACAGTAGCACGAAGTTAAACTAATTCCCAAGATGACCGCATGGGGGGATTCCAGTAGGAATCCTGAGAAGGTTAACAGTCAGATCACAGCAAGTCAGAGGCTCTGGAAAACACTTTAGGGAGAAGAACTGGCAGAACGTTTGATTCAACTGAAAAAAAAAAAAAAAAAAAAAAGTTTTTTTTTTTTGACAGAAGTTATGTTGCCCAGAATGGTCCCCAACTCCTGGGCTCAAACAATCCTCCCACCTCAGCTTTTTTAGTAGCTGGGACTACAACATGTGCCTCGATGTCTGACTTGCAACTGAAATCTTCATGGGGATTTAGACAAAGGGAAAAAAGTTTGGGCTTGAATTGCTAAACAAAAAACTAAACAAACAAAAATGTAACAATTATTAACTCTAGAAAACAAAATGATATGTGGGAAAGGAAAGAGAATTACAGTACATGTGCCACATGGCTCAGTGGTGAACACAGTTTACACAAAGATAACAATGTAAACACTGAATACTGATCTAACCGAATTGTAACATAATCATGAAGGGCCAGATTAATAACATAAGCAAAAAATATGCATGAGAATAAAGAACAAGAGCTAAGGTGGCTGAGGATGTAGCTCAGGGGTAACAGTGCTTGCCTCAAAGCCCTGGGTTTGATTCACAAACCAGAAAAAGAAAAGCTAGATTTTCATTTCTGTACTGGGGAGTCAATGGATAATGCCTAAAACTGAAAAATCAAGTAGAAACAATGTTTGAGATACAGAGATAAATCCATGTACTCCAAAAAAAGTACAGTAAAATTAATACAACAGTACAATATGATAGTGTAATAAAAATACAGTTGTTGCTTCAGCAAAGTGGATTATGGCGAGAAAGTAGGAATAAACAGTAAACCTCTGATTTTGTAAGTTTTACAGAATTATTTTATTATTTAAACTACATTCACGTACAACTCAGATAAAAATTAGGAAGGAAAATGTTTAAAATTATCTAGGTATCGTGGTACACATCTATCATAATCCCAGAACTCTGGGGGGCTGAGGCAAGAGGATCCTAAATTTGAGACCAGCCTGGGCAACTTAGGAGCTTAGTAAGATCCTGTCTCAAAACAAAAATATCAAAGACTAGGGATATAGCTCAGTAAAAAGGCCCTGGGTTCAATCCCCAAGACCAGGAAAAGCTGCTGGAGACAAGAACAATTTTAAGAACTACAAAACCAGCCTGGCATGGTGGCTCACGCCTTTAATCCCAGCACTCTCGAGGCTGAGGCAGGAGGATCCTTCGTGAGTTCAAGATCAGCCTGGGCTACAAAGTGAGTTCAAGGTCAGCCTGAACCGCACAGTGAGGCCCTGTCTCAAAAAATAGGGCTGGGGATTTAGCTCAGTGGCTTAAGGGCCTGCCTGGTAGGTGCAAGGTTCTGTGAGTTTGATCCCTGGTACCAAAAAAACACAAAAAACAAAAAACAAAAAAACCCCTGCAAAACCAAAAGTTTTAAATGCACGCAATATACCTTAAGTATATTAATTACACAGACTACGTACATTCAGAAAATACAAATCCTCTAAGAGATTCAAAATATGATTTTAAAAAAAGAAAAAGAAAAAAAGAACTGAAGCCAAGTGCAATAGCACAAACCTACAACCCTAACTCCTTGAGAGGCTAAGGCAGGAAGACTGAAAATTCAAGGCTAGCTTTTAAGACTATATTTCAAAATAAATTGGACTGGGAGCCAGATATGGTGGCACATGCCTATAATTCAAGCACTCTAGGAAGTCGAGGCAAAAGAACTGCAAATTCCAGTCCAATCTGGGCAATTCTGTGAGACTCTGACTCAAACACAAACAAAAAACAAAGCTGGAAGGAGTGTAGCTCAATGGTAAAGCACTTGTCCATCATATGCTAGGCCCAGGGTTCAATGCCCAGCATAGCAGAAGAACAAAAACAAAAACAAACAAAACTGGAAATAAAACTTGAGTATCTTTCAGAACATAGACATGAAAAAAATCATAAAGATGATAAGTGCTAAAGAGTACACAACATCAATCCAAGTTAAAATTCTGAAAGAGAACAGAAAAAACAGGGTGGTGGTGCATGCCTGTAATCCCAGCACTTGGGAGGCTGGGAGGATCACTGTGAGTTCAAGGTCAGCTTCACTACATAGAGAAACCCTGTTTCAATAAAACAAACAAACAAACAAAGGAAAGGAAATTATCAAAGAAATACAGAGATTTTTCCCAAAGCTCAAGGATTCCAGTCTTCAAGTTAAAAAGACTCAGTAAGTGGTCAGCATAATAAATGAAAAATTATAGACAGAAAACTAAGAATAAAGACAACATCCCAAACACTTCCAAGACAGAAAAAGCAAGTGTTACAAAGAAATTAACTAGCAAATACCTCCTGACTGAAAACATTTAGATAGTGGAAGACAATAGGACATGTACTAGGCTGAATAACAATCCCCAAACTTACCTATATACTATTCCCCAGAATCTGTGACCACAGCAAAAAGAACTTCAAAGATATGTTAAGGATCTTGATCACTCTCAGTTAGACAAGTGGACCCAATGTGATCACAGTGGCTTCTAAAAAAGGTGAAGGCAGGAAACTAATAATACAGTATAGTTAGACTATACAAATCAGAAAAGGAGAAGCTGGAGCCAAGTGTGGTGGTGCACACTTGTAATCCTGGCACCCTGGAGGCTAAGGCAAAAGGATCATGAGTTCAAGGCCAGTCTGGACTATGAGGAACTCTGTCCCCCCTCAAAAAGGGTGGGTGAGTTGAAAGGATGAGATTGCTAGAAGGAGGCCATGAGCGAAAGAATGCACACAGCCTCTAAAAGCTGGAAAAGGAAAGGAAACAGATTTCTCCCTACAGCCTCCAAGGAGAACAGCCCTGCTGAGACCTGATTTTAGGATTTCTGGCCTCTAGAACTGTAACACAGTAAATTTTTGCTGTTAAGTAACAAGATTTTGATAATTTACAGCAACAACAGGAACCCAATACAGGGCAATATCTTGAAATTCTAAGAAAGCAATTTTCAACCTAGAAATGCATTTATAATCAATTAAGAATATCATCAATGAAGGATGAGGGTAGAGTAATTCTAAAATTGTTAAGAACTTGGACCTGGGTGTGGGGCACACGCCTGTACTGCCAGCGCTCTGAGAGGTTGAGGCAAAAAGATTACGAACTCAAACCCAGCTCTAGGCAATTTTGTGACTGAGACCTTGCCTCAAAATAAAAACACAAGAGGGCTGATGTAGCTCAGTGCAAAGGGTCTTGGCTCGATCCCCAATATCACTAAAAATAAGTACATAAATAAAGCTACAAGAATTCAGATAATTTATTCTTCACGCGTTTGGCAGCAAATGGACAGTAAACTGAAATAAAGCCAAGAGTGCCTGAACGCAGTAGCTCCACCCTAGAAGAGTGACGAAAGGAAGGCTCACGAGCGCAACCACGAACCATTCCCAGAGAACCACCAGTTCAAACAGAAAAAATTTAACCTAAGAGATGGCATGATTCAGTATTCTGGAACAAAACCAACACGGATAAAACCGAGCTACAAGAGGGGGAAAAGAAATAAAATTAGAAAATTAAAAGAAAAAAAATGGCACAATAAATTAACAGTTCAAACATGATCAAACTAAAACACATGTTTTGAACAACGAACAACTGGTGAAGGGTGATAAAAGATCTACCTGAACTAGGAACTAGGAGTGAAACAAACTAGGAATATTCTTGGAGTGATCTAAGAGTCATAACTCTAAACAGAGGAAAGAATATAGTCTTCCAATCCCTCCCTGCCCAGGTTTATATCTTATTTACATGGTAACAACACTGTAATGCAGTTTACTGGATTTCAACTCTTAGGCTGACAGATGGATAAAGCACTAAAGTCCTAGTAATAGCACACCTCAATATTTCCACTACCTCCTCACTCCTCATTCACAATTTATGACCTTGATTTCTTCATCAAAGAAAATGAAACATCCAAAAGAGAATTTTCATAGACTCCTTCCCATCTGTGTCTATTTACATACCATCTTTCCACCTGTCACTATAGTAAAACTGTCCACAATGTGTAAGGCCGCCCTTTCCTGTACACCACACCTATCTCCACTTACCTGCTCAAGGACATTGCTTCAGCAGGTGTCTTCCTCTTCCATATCCATTGTCCCTTCTGCTGAATTATACCAATACACAAAACGCTATCATCTCCCCCATCCTAGAAACAGATATTAACACCTCTTCTTTTGACACTACAACCTCCACCATCTAATGTCCCACTCCTCTGTTCCCATTAAAACAACATCCTCTAGAAACAGTTGTTCATATTGTCTCAAATTCTTTCTTCCCTTTTTCTCTTGAATCCCTTCCGGGCAAGCCAAGATGGTCACAGATGATCATCACGTTGTTAAATTAAATAGTCAATTCTCAATCCCCATCTTAGTTAACCTGTCAGCAGTCTTCTCATCTTTTGCACCAGAGAATAAATAAATCAAGTAATGGGGCTAGGTATGTGGCTCAGTAGCAGAGCACTTGTCTAGCATACACAAGGCCCTGGGATTTAATTCCCAGCAAAGTGAAATGAAGGAAGGGAGGGAGGGAAGAAAAGATGGAGGGAGGCAAAGGGACATAAAAAATTATCTAAAATTACAAAGTAAAACAGAATGGACTGACTGTAACACAAGGAAGCACTGTCTTCCTGAATGCTTTTGTGCTGTTTATCATATTCATGTGTGACTTCTTTTTTTTTTTTTTTTTTTTTTTTTGCGACAGGGTCTCACTATATACAGTTCAGGCCTTGAACTCACTTTGTAGCCCAGGCTGGCTTTGATATTACAGCGATGCTCCTGCACCAGCCTTCCAAGTGCAGGGATTACAGTTGTGCGCCACCATGCCTGGTCTCATGTGTGATTTTTAATAAAACAATTCAAGAATAAGTTTTAAGGTTTAATACCCAAAAATGGGAGAGAGGGGTGTTTTAAGACAAAAAAGTAGCACTAGAGTAGCATCTTATAAAGTAAGTTCTAAATAAAACCTGATCATAAAGCAAAAATCAAGTTCTGACAAAACAACTTTGAAAATTCTTCATTCCCGTGAAGCGTATCTGTGTGCTACCTCTCAGCAAGCTCAACAAAGCCCGTTATTTTATCAATTAAACATAGGAGATTATATTTAGGGATCACATACAAAGACTGCACGCTGTACCTTTAAACACTAGATTCACACTGTGTAGTGAGATGCTCACAGGAGAGGTACCCAGGAACAAAACTGAGGCAACGTAAGATTCTGTCTGCCATTTCACACTCCAGGGCAGTCACTCACTGGATAAAATGATAGGCAGAATTCCTGGCACTATATAAACCTTCTCTCTCTCCCTTGCTCACATTTCACCAGCTACACATAGCCAAATGTGAGTTAATTAAATGTACCAAGTTATCTGGAACTACACACAGAACACTGGGAGTAGCACTACAGAACTAAGAACTACTACAAGTCAGGGTTGCTTCCTTACCTAATGCAGTGCCCCACCCACCACCCACCTGCATGCTGGGAATGAACCGCCAGCTCCGCACATGCTAGGCAAGTGATCTTCCACTTAACTATACCACGGGCCCTTACAGTGCTTATAATTTCACCACTGAAATTGTTTCTAATGCTGAAGACAATCCTCACTTCCTAAGAAGCCCAACCCCGAAACAGTGAAATGAATTTTCTAACCAGATTGGTTTCAGGAGTCTTTAAGCTGCCCTTAGCTTTCCTGGCTCTGTGATCAAACTAGGGCTCATCTACTCAGGGTAGGTGGAATCACTGAATAGAATACTCTCAGAGTTAGGGATGCAGATCAGTGGTTTGGATTTGCCTACTGTGTACCAGGCCCTGGATTATGCCTCCAGCACAGAGGAAAAAAGAAGAGAAAAAGAGAAAGGGAAAGAGAGAGAACACAAACTAATGCTCAAATCCTGGTACCACTGCTTCACTGCTTACTGGAAAAGTGCTTACTCTGTGATCAGCTTATTCTCCACATAATATAAAAGCTCAATGAACCAAGTTGGATGAAGTAAGCAGTAGCTAAACAGAGACCAAAAGTCTTTCTACACAGAACTTATTCTCTAATAAACAGACAAACAGAGCTTATATTTTATTTTATTTTATTTTATTTTATTTTTTGAGGCACTGGGGATCAAACTCACAACCTCACGCCTGTCAGACAGGTGCTTAAGTCACTGAGCCAAACTCCAGGCCCTGGTTTTTTGAGGCAGGGTCACACTGTGTAGCTCAGGTTGGCCTAGCGCTTGCGTTGTAGCCCAAGCAGGCCTCGAACTCACAACGCTCCTCCTACCTCAGCCTCCCGAGTGCTGTGATTAAAGGCGTGCGTCACCACACCCAGCTCTCAGAGCTTATATTTTAATGCTAAGCCTACAGGTATTATGTAAACATGAAACAGAAAGTTATAAAATGGTTGCCTTCCTTTCCCACCTATAGTTTAGGAAAAACAAGATCAGTAATGCCCTGTGGTGGTAAGAGATCAGGAGAACAAACGCTGCAGAAGAGAATTTAACAGTTCTTCTAAGAGCTAGTACGGTAATATACTCCAAAAGCCTAAAAAAGCAAAAGTATAATTCTTTTGTCCCAGCTGTTGTATTTTCAGGGAATGCAGATGTGTACAGTCCAATGGGGTATCCATTAGTTACATGTGGCTGGGGTTTTACTCCCCCTAATTCTGGAGTCCAACCAGAACTTCAAGCACGCTAAGAACACTCTATCCCTGAGCCACAGAATCAGTTCCCACTACTGGGCACTCAAAACATGGTCAGTTCCAACAGAGAAGAGCTCTAACAGAATAGACTCCAGATTTCATGCAAAAAGAGAACACAAAATTGTCTCACCAACATTTGCATACTGATTACATGTTAAAATTGTATTTTGATACATCGGGCTAAACAAAATATACTACTGAAATTAACAACATAACCTGCTTTTCCCTAGTTTTAAAAATGTTTACTACAAAATTTTAAATAGTGTATGTCACATTTATATTAGGTAGTGCTACTTTTTGACAAATTGTACAAATTTGTATAAAGATGTTTATCAAAACATGTTTCTTTTTTTTTTTTTTTTTTTTTGCAGCACCAGGGATTGAACTCACAACCTCGCACCTGTCAGACAGGCGCTTAAGTCACTGAGCCAAACTCCTGGCCCTGGTTTTTTGAGGCAGGGTTGCACTGTGGAGCTCAGGCCGGCCTTGCGCTCGCATTGTAGCCCAAACCGGCCTCGAACTCACAACGCTCCTCCTACCTCAGCCTCCCGAGTGCTGGGATCAAAGAGGGGGGGCACGGACCAGGCTGGGCATGGTAGCATACGCCTATAATCCCAGCATTTGGGAAGCTAAGGCAGGATTGCTGCAAGTTTGAGAAGCCTCAACTACATAGGGAGTTCAAGGCCAGTGAGACAATGAACAGTGAGACCCTGTCTCAAAAAACAAAACAAAACAAAAAAAAAACCCTAATCCTGGCATGGTGGCGCATGCCTGTAATTCCAGTACTCAGGAGGCTGAAGTAAGAGAATTGCCACAAGTTTGAGTCCAACCTGGACTACATAATTAGACTCTGTCTCAAACAAATGAACAAACACTAGAATAAACCTTAACCATCCATCAATAGGTTGGTTCAGTAAATTATAGTAAATCTATAAATGGAATACTCGTGGCCATGAAAACTGCTGATATACAAAGCATAATTACAGAAATGATATACAGAAAAAATTAAGTTTATGAAGTAGTACATAGTTATATGATTCTATTTTCATTTTTAAAAAAGTATGTATATACATCTGCATGTGTAAGTACAGAAAAAAGTCTGGAAAGATACCAAAATGATAACCTCTTGACCGTAATATTACAGGTAATCCTCTTCTACATTTTCTGAATATTTTAAATAAGCATGACAAACTTTTATCATTAGAATAAAACTTTTTTAAAAACGATAAAACTTTTTAAAAACAAAAAGCTCAAACAAAAAGATTGCTCTTACATCATCTCGTTAGATGAAGTCTGTAATAATAAGGGTCTCTCTCTAAGCCAACAAAATGCTATGCTTGGAAAAGGTTATTAGTACCTTTAACCCAAGCAATAAAGTCATCCCAAATAACTGAGAATATTTCAGGGTTCCACAGGTCATTCTGAGAACTGTGCCATGAACCCATAAAGCCATAATAAGCATTCACAGACTTGCCACCTCAGGCAACTAAGTAAGAAGGCAGGGAGGGAGGGATTCACTGCAGGGAGACCAGACCGGTTAACTGCAGGACAGGGAACTGAGTGGCAGGCTGCAGAGGCAAAGAAGATTCACCGAAGCTTTGGAATTTTGACCCATGTGAATGTATTACTGACTTAAAAATAAGCAAAATTTTAAAAACAGAAATATTATCTATTAAGACTTCATGATTGGAAAGGACTTTAATGGTTTGTTTTGTTTTGTTGGTACTGGGGATTGAACTCGCAACCTCGCGCCTGCCAGGGCAGGTGCTTAAGGCACTGAGCCAAACTCCCGGCCCTGGTTTTTTGAGGCAGGGTCGCACTATGTAGCTCAGGTTGGCCTTGTACTCGCGTTGTAGCCCAAGCCGGCCCCAAACCCACAACGTTCCTCCTACCTCAGCCTCCCAAGTGCTGGGATTTAAGGTGTGCACCACCACTGTTTTGTTTTTTTGAGACATGTTCGTGCCATGTAGCCCAGGCTGGCTTTGAACTTGTGATCCTTCTACCTCAGACTTTGGAGTACTAGGATTTATAGGCATAAATCACCATGCCTGGCTATAAAACATTCTTTAAGGTGTCTCTCAGTGCTTAAGTCAAATTAGCAATAAAGAATTTAGTCTATTCAAGTCAAAATAACTGGGAGTCTTCGGGAAGGGCCACAGAGAGTGAATATAAATTCGAAGTAGGAAGATAAGGGGAGCAAAGAAAATATACGCTATTAATAGTGGAATTTGTTTTTAAACTCTCAGGCAAATAAAAAATTTTCACTTCCTCTACGTTTATGTTACATTATACTATGTTCTTGAATGTTTTGCTTATGGGAAATATCAAAATGTCAACTACTGTTTCTATTAAAGGTCGTCAATGATACTGTATTTTAGACCTGTAATGAAACATGGTGTTCACTGCGGTTTGTAATGCATCTCATTAAATACATTAATAACATGCGTTTTACTAAAAGGTCAACTTATTATGGCTAAAGTTTAGCTTACCTTTAATCATGTCATTTAAAGCTATACAGCAAATTCCAAAAAGATAGAATACCTATTATAGAAATGCTCTCAATTCTCTCACTCATCCATCAGTCAGCTTATTAAAAAATTAATGTTTTTATATGGAATAACTGCATCAAGTTTTTTTAAAAAACTCTTGATATACATGCTAAGATTTATTGATAAAAATGAGATATTAGCTGTTATTTGCTTGAAAGCAATTCAGAGGGGAGGAGGGAAGTAGTTTAACTATAAAAGAAGTAAAATTGGCAGGGATGGGGCTGGCGGGATACCTCAATGACAGAGTATTTGCCTAGCATGTTATCAATGCCTAACACCACAAAAAAAAAAAAAAAAAAAAAAAACCAGTGGCTGGGAGTTAATTGCGTAAGCTAGTAATGGTATACGGGGGTTTGCTGCACTTTGCTCTTTCGTATAGTTTAATATGGTCCATAATGAAAATTTTACATAATTTATGCTTCAGTTTCCGTAACTAACTCGCCTTGTTCCTTACATATCATCGCCACCATGATAAGGTGGCCTCCTAATAATAAAGCTGTTAAAACATGGAAAAAGGAAAAGCTAACCTCTCTGATAAGTAGCTTTGTACAGAGAATATCCCTTAATTTTGTTAAGGTTACTTCATCACTTACCACATACGCAGCTACTAAAACATCAAAAAATACTGCTGAAATCATTTCATGGTTCAAGAGATCTAATCACCAACATATAACACCAAGGTGACTGGGGACTAAATTCATGTGTTGGGGAGAAAAGAAAGGAGACAATTTGTTTAATTTCTGAAAAGTAAAATTTAAGGTGCTGAAAGTACAAAAACTTGGGGTTCGAGAGTTTACAGCACTAGACTTTAAGGCAAAAATTTGAGCCATGAGAGTAAATGATGATGCAATGAAAGAATACAGTACAAAAACGCAACCAAAGGAAAGGACTCTGAAAACAATGATGTTTACACTAAGAGGGTAAAAGAGCCTGAAGCCCTGAAGCTGGACATGGTGGCACACGCCTTTAATCCCAGCACTCGGGATGCTGAGGTAGGTGGAGCATTGTGAGGTCGAGGCTGGCTTGGGCTACAACATGAGCAAGGCCGGCCTGAACTACATAATGCAACCCTGCCTCAGAAAAAAACTAGGACTGGGAGTTTGGCTCAGTGGCCTAAGCGCCTGCCTGGCAGGCACAAGGTTGTGAGTTTGCTCGCCGGTACTGCAAAAAAAAAAAAAAAAAAAAAAGCCTCAGATGAGATCGGAAAGGTAGGAGAATCCAAAGAGCATACACAGGTCACCAAAGCCAAAGGAAAATATTTCAAAACAAGGATAAATCATTCAAGTAGGAAAGAACTCAGTTTGGCAATAAGGAAATCTCTCACCAGCTTTCCAATGTCACGAGAAGTTAAAGCTAAATTAAAAATATTAAAATGGACTGCCAGTAATATTGCCCCTTTCCCAGAGTAGCTAACTTAAATTATATAAAGAGGGGCCGAGCTGGGCGTGGTGGCGCACTCCTTTAATGCCAGCACTCTGGAGGCTGAGGTAGGTGTAGCGTTGTGAGTTCGAAGCCTGCTTGGGCTACAATGCGAGCGCAAGGCTGGCCTGAGCTACACAGTGCGACCCTGCCTCAAAAAACTAGGGCCGGGAGTTTGGTTCAGTGGCTTAAGAGCCTGTCCGGCAGGCATGAGGCTGTGAGTTCGATCCCCAGTGCCGCAAAAATAAATAAATAAATAAATAAATACACAAATAAATAAATAAGTAAGAGGGGCCAGGGATATAGCTCAGCAGCATAAGCACCTGCCTGGCAAGCGCAAGATCCTGAGTTCAATTCCCAGTACCAAAAAAAAAAAAAAAAAGAAAAGAAAATTATATAAAGAATCTGAATTCTAAAAACACGTTTAAAAATCAGTGAATGACAGCTGGAGAAAAGGAACTTTAGATCATAAGGCAGCAGAGAAGATGATTACTCTATGACAATCATGTGGTTGAATACGCAAAATGCTTCTCAACAGAAAAAGATAATACTAGTACTTACCATTTATGCTGTGATATGTGCCAGACACTGTGCTAATGCTCTATATTGATTATGTCCCTTAATCCTAAAAACCATATTATCCCCAATTTACTGCAAAGTAACTTACAAAAGGTCACATAGCTAATCCATTGCTGAGATGAAATCTAAACCCAGGCAGTCTGACTTTACCCAGAAGACTAAGCAAACTGAAAAAAAAAGAGATTTAATTAAGCCGGGCGTGGAGGCTGAGGTAGGTGGAGCGTTGTGAGTTCGAGGCCTGCTTGGGCTACAACACGAGCGCAAGGCTGGCCTGAGTTACACAGTGTGACCCTGCCTCGAAAAACTAGGGCTGGGAGTTTGGTTCAGTGGCTTAAGCACCTGTCTGGTAGGCGTGAGGCTGTGAGTTCAATACCCGGTGCAGCCAAAAAAAAAAAAAAAAAAAAAAAAAAGGAGAGAGATTTAATTAAAGACAATACATTCCAGTGTTTGTTGTAGGATATGTATAAAATCAGGCTATGTTCAACAGCTACACAGCACAGTATAAATTGGTCACCCAGAATAATGTAGCTGTGAAATTATTCTTAAACTTTGCTTACCAAATGGGGAAGTATACAACACATCATACCATATCGGCATAAGAAGGTTGAAACAAAGGTTAGTTACCCTTCAAAAGCACTGGAATTCTGGTTATTAGGAAACTCCCTATCCTCTCAGAGTATGTTACACCACAGGAACATTTCTTTTTTATTCCTTCCTTCGCAACCCCTCTGTCAAATTAATAGACATCTGTCAGATTAAATGAAGTTCACCAAATAAGAGGGGCAAATGGTTAAGCCAAAAAAAAGATTAAAAAGATCAGAACCAGGCGTGGTGGCAGACATCTTTCATCCTAGCACTCAAGAGGCTGAAGTAGGCAGAGCGTTGTGAGTTCTAGGCCGGCTTGGGCTACAACATGAGCAAGGCTGGCCTGAACCTACACAGTGAGACCCTGTCTTGAAAAAACTAGGACCGGGAGTTTGGCTCAGTGGCTTAAGCGCCTGTCTGGCAGGTGTGAGGTTGTGAGTTTGATCCTCGGTGCCACCAAAAAAGTAAATAAAAAGTATCTATTTTGATGCTAACCCTTAAAATGTCTACACTTCTGAAGATGAATTAAAAAAAGGAAAAGACTCAAGAACAACAAAACAGAAAAGGTCTTATAAAACACTTAAGAGCCAGGTGTGGTGGCGCACGCCTTTAATCCCAGCACTCCGGAGGCTGAGGTAGGAGGAGCATTGTGAGTTCTAGGACGGCTTGGGCTACAATGCGAGCACAAGGCCGGCCTGAGCTACATAGTGCAACTCTGCCTCAAAAAACTAGGACTGGGAGTTTGGCTCAGTGGCCTAAGCGCCTGTCTGGCAGGTGCGAGGTTGTGAGTTCAATCCCCTGTGCCGCAAAAAAAAAAAAAAAAACACAACCACTTAAGACATTTAACCTATTACAGTATAGATCTCATTCAAAGGTATTCCAGAAATTAGGGTACTGGGGCATTAAAAATAGTACAGAAGGGTTTCACAAAAGAGTGAAACCATCCATCTCTCAACTATTTCACAGAGGAAGGGAGGAAATTAAAGGAGAAGATATGAAAAGACCCACCTCATAATATACAGGATGGTTCCTGAAAGAACTGTCCAGTTTTTTCACATAGGAGACAGACTTCATGTATAGGTAGCCCTTCCTAATTAAACTAAATATTGTCCTATGTAAGAAACATTCACAGAATTTCCTACCCTAGAAATCCTATACCTGTATCTCAAATGGTTTAAGGTGGTTTCACCTATAATAAATACCAACATAGATGTCCTCCTCAAGTCCCTTCCAACTCTTTAACTCCACACTGTAAGTCTTTAATTTTTTTGAGATGGAGTCTTGCTGTTTCCTAGGTGGCCTCAAAACCCTGGGCTTAAGGGGTCCTCCTGCTTCAGCTTCCTGGGTAGCTGGGACTACAGGGACATGCTAGCCCATCGGGCTTTAGTTTTTTGTTTGTTTGTTTGTGGCACTGGAGATTGAAGGAGGGAGTACTAAACTACATCCCCACCCCTTTTGTTTTATTTGAGACTAGGTCTCACTAAATTGCCCAGATTGGCCTTAAATTTGTGATCCTTCTGGCTCGGCCTCCCTGATAGCTGGGATTAGAGATATGTGCCATCATGCCTGGCCCAACTCTAAATTTTAAAGAGCAAATGGAAGGGCTGGGGAAGTAGTTCAGTGGTAGAGCAGCCCTGGGTTCAATCTCTAGTATGACAACCACCAAAATAACAGTAAAAGAGAAAATGGAAACACTAACTCTCAGCATGAAAACAAAGAAGTCATTCAAACCCCAGCACACTCACCCCAGATGGCCCTGTGCCCCAGTCCTTTGGTGCCACCGGGCACACAGCAGGCTGTGTGGTGCTGAAGGAAGAATCCTAGATCATAAGGCACAAAAGCTGGAGTTCTACCTCTGCTGCTCATGAACAACCTCTGTAACTTTGGGCAAGTCATTTTCTTGGGCCTCAGTTATCTCATCTGTAAAATGAGGGAATTGGGAACCAAACAATCTCTAAATTATTTTTCTCTCTAGAACTTTTTGACTTCATAGCTTAGTAATTTTCTTCTAAAACTTATCCCTCCCCTTGCAGTCATCTCTCCTCACTCTTTGCAACTCAAAGAAAGACATATGTAAAATCATCTCAGCACATTGTTCTAAAAACCTTCCAAAGGACAGCATCTTTTAAATGCATGATGCAACTAACTTAAATGAATGGAGTTTATTCACTCATCTTTTCCATTTTGCTCTATACCAGTGAGCCATCACACAGTGCTCCCTAAGCTTATGCCTTATAGAAGGCACTTGGAAAGTCACAGGGAGGCTAAGGAAAGAGAACAGGAGAAAAGAAAGAAGAGTAGACATGGCTCCAAAATCCAATCCATCTCAATCAGTTATCCTCACTTGATAAAAGGATTATGTTGCTATTTTAAAAGTTAAAAAAAACACTATTATAATATCACTAAAATCAAACTCCCTTCTTCTTTTACACCAACCCCAATATACACCAATGTACCTCAGTGGTTCTAAGTATCCAAAAATAGTATAGTATTCTTACTGTTTTTCAGGGCACTGACAAATTCTGGGCCACCTTTGTCCTTGAAAACAGGGAAAACATCCGGTTGAGGCAGTTGATTGGTGGTCAACAGAGCTTTTTGTAGTTTGATCCTTCCTTCCAAGAGTTGGTCCCACAGTGCTAAGAAAGAAGAAACAGAATCTGACCCATGGGTTAGAATAAAATCTTCCTGGGATGGAGATAGGGGAGGAACAGGAAACCAACTTAGTCTCTAAGCAGCACAGCTTTATCAATTTCAGACCATGAAGACACTCACTATTCTGGGAAATACATTTGGTATCTCGGAAACAAATATTTGTTAGAAGAGAGGGAATGCTAAAGCCCAAGGAAAAGAGAAAACGCTTTTCTCTTCCACCTTCCACAATTGCTAGAAGTGCTAGAGCAGAACCAGCTAAGCAGCTCAGTGCAGAAACAGCTGGCTAAGCACAGAGGAATGGGGTTTCAGGCCTCTGAGTAAGCGAGGCACGTCACAAACTAATTGGAAGGACATCCAAGAGACAGAACAGCCAAAAACAAACAAACAAACAAACAAAAAAGTAGACCAAATGTAGAGACTCTGAAAAACAAGTGACCACCAAAAACATGTACAAACCTATTTGGTTCTTCACAGCTCTTCCCTTCTCCACTTCCTCGGAAACCTTGGCACTGGAGAAGGTCAGCACCACACCATCGTTATCACTCTGCCGGTCTCCAGCCCTGTCTCCCTCACTCTCGCCCTCCAAGTCTTCCTCGTCGTCCCCTTCTTCCATGCCACTCTCTTCTTCGTCCTCTTCTTCCTCTGCACTGCCCCCAAGGTCATCCATCCCCTCAGTAAATTTTTCAAAGTCACTGATGCTCTGGAAACTAAAGCCTGGTGCTTTTGCAGAGTGGCTTCTGCCCTTCTCCCAGGCTGGGCTGCTCCCTTCACCATCATCAGCATCCTGCTCCTCGGCAGCACTCAGGTCATCTGCTTCAGACTCCTCTAGGCTCAGTGCCTGTGAATCTCCGTCTCCGGATCCCTCCTCATCGGATATTTCCTGGTCTGAACCAGGAGGGAAGAAAGAAGAGGTGTTATCTGGGTAAAACTGCAGGACTGTATGTATCATTTCAATTAAATAACTATGGCATCCTTGGGGGGGAAGTTTATTATTGTACTTAATTCAGCTTAATAAATATTAATTACCCATCTATTTCTGAAATGCTAAGAAAGAAGCAAAAATGAACAAAATAATACAGAGAAGAATAAAAAATGCTTTGCTAGAGCCCTGTCATCCCACCACTCTTGGAGGCTGAGGCAGGACAACTGCAAGTTTGAGCCCAATCTGGGCAACTTAGCAAGATCTGATCTCAAAAAATAAAAAATTCAAGGGTTAGGGATGTAACTCAGTGAAAAGGCCCTAGGTTCAAATCTTACTACTGCAAAAAATAAAGTAAAATAAATAAATATAAATAAATAAATTTTTTCAATATAGTGGCACACTTCTAATCCCAGACACTTAGGAGACTGAGACAAGATGACTGTAAATTTGAGCACACCTGGGCAACTTAGTGAGACACTGTCTCAAAAATTAAAAATAAATAAATAAGTATATAAGAGGTTTAGAATATAGCTCAATGATAATAGTGTCTACTTATCACACATGAAGCCCTAGGTTCAATTCCCAGCACCACGTTAGAGTGATAAATAGTTAATAAAATAAAAAATGCTTTGCTAAAATTTCAGTAACCCAGAGGAAAGTCAAATTTTAACTGTGGGGCAAATGAATTTGAGAGAGACTATAAACTATGTACTAATAAACTAAAATTAAAAAAGAGAGCGAGAGAAAGATTATAAGGAGCCGGACACAGTGATACATGCTGTAATCCCAGCTAGCTGAGAGGCTGAAACAGGAGGATTACAAGTTCATCGTCAGTCTGGGCAATTCAGAGAGACTCTATCCCAACAATAAAAGAACAGTAAGATTTCAAAATAGGTATTATTAAGGCAAAATAAAGTTTATTATTAACTTCCCCAAATGTACAATCTCTATCATACCAGCGTATTCTGGCTTTTATTAAGTATCCATTATAAGAGAGACATCAAGGATAAGAAAACAATAAAAAAATTCTATGCTTACATAAAACAGCTCATGGTCTGATAGGAGTGGAAGATATGCATACCAGTAATTATATTACAATGCCATCAGAACACAGCGTACAGAGAATTAACCACTTAACTCTCCCGGAAAGGTGAGGGAGGTTTCATGTTAAGGACACATTATGATTTTACTTACAAAGCATAAAGAACAAGTCATCAGACAGAGAAGAGGGCAGGAAAAGCCTAAACAGTGCTGACGTACAGAATGCACAGGAACTGGGAGGAGATGAGCCTACAGAGCTGCCAGGTAATCAGGCAAGGCCCTATCTTCCTAAACTTGGTCCTATCAGAGACAGAGTGCTACCAAAAGCTCCTGGTTTTACCTATGCTCGTGGCATTACCTGACACTGAAGCTTTTTACTGTTTGTCCAATATCTTCCATGGTAAAGCATAATAACGCCATTACAACAAGCATAATAATTAGATATAAGGATGAGTTAACAACAACCTTCTTCAATAAAATAGAGATTTTATGAAAACACAATGCGTCTTCAGTACTTCTTTAAAGAAACATACATAAACAAGACATAGCCAAGGCTGTCAAAAACATAAACAGGAAAACTGCATAAAAACCACAAACAAACTTTTAAATTCTTTAAATGTATGCATGCCATTTCTCAAACTAAGGGACATTCATGGGAGACAGAGGGGAAAGGGGACGTAAAAAGAATTAAGATGTGTTATGTATATGTATAATTCCCTATGATGAATGCAATCATTATATACTGCAAATATGCACTAATAAAATTTTGAAAACCCATACAGCACAGTAGTTCTTGGAGTCAAACTGCCTTCACTTGAATCCCAGCTCTTTCACTTAATAGTTAAATGACCCTGAGCAAGTCACTTACCAATTAGCCCCCCACTTTCCTTATCTGCAAAATGGGAACAAATAATACCAACTTCTTGGGCAATTGGGAGGATGAAATGAAATGATACGGATCACAGTAAAAAGTGGTATTTTCTGAAAACTTACTGTAACCCACTTTCAGAACTTAAAGAAACACAGTGACTGATACGTGGTGAGAGTTCAATAAATTTTATCATATTCATCTCATGATTGGTCCCTTTATCAGGCTCAAGACAAAGAATATGAAAGGAGTTTATCTGAAGCTCCCAAAACTGCATCAAGGACTAAGTCACAGATATTACAACCTGAATGATTGTTTCTTTTATATTATCTATGGATTCTCAACATGGCACTCCTGCCCTCCCTAAGGAAAACCAATGGCATCCTAATCACTATGTCCAACCCCTTCTTCAACCTTGAGAAAGGTACGATTCTTTTTGTTGTTGTTGTTTTTAAGACAAGGTCTTATGGCCAGGGATATAGCTCAGTGGTATAGTGCCTGCCTGACAAGCGCAAGGTCCTGAGTTCAATTCCAGGTACCAAAAAAACCCCCCAAAAACGAAAACAAAAACAAAAAACAAAGCAAAACAAAAAAAGATAGGGTCTCGCTATGTTGGAGCAGTGTAGCCTTGAACTCATGATCCTTCTGCATCAGCCGCCCAAGTACTGGCATCACAGGTATGTGCCACCACAACCAGCTAAGAAAACACAGAGTTCTTTAAAACTATAAATTCACATCCTCCAGCCTTGCAGTAGTGAGGGAAGCATTACGTTACTTTTACAATGGCAAAGGGTGAGTTTCACAAATAACTGATACTATACAGTCAGTATAAGAACTGAAAAATTAAAGGAAAGGAGTCAAAATTCAAGAGAAGGATGCTCGTTAGACATGTTTTTTTTAAACACATAACCCTCTCCAATATTCAATGCCTTTTCTTTCATCCCATTTTAAGGGGAATCCTCAGTCTGATTATATACAGCACAGCAATCTGATCCTCTGGACCCGAGGTTCCTTATGAAATGATGTAACCTCGAAGGCTTTTCCTAATACCAAATCAATGGTCCCTCCTAAGATAATAGGTAGAGAACATAAATTTGGAGAGAACATCCATACAAAAAGGATTCTAATCCTAAAAACTTAGGGGAAAAGAGTTCCATGCAAATACATCTACTCACCAGATAAACCTGGCAGAGTCTGCTCCCAGCAGTCTTCCTTCCAAGCTTTTCTAGAGGTGGCCTGGCCAGAATATCTTTTGTCCGTGTCCACCACGCAGGCAGATGCCAGTTTTCTAATGCTACCCACTGCCAGGAAATTGCCTTCTCCATCTCCCCCTTCATCAAACTTGTCAATCACTCTGGCAGCTGTAGCTGTGGAGAAGGAGGAAAAGTAATCACAGTTTCAAGTTAGAAGAAACTTTAATGGGAATCCTGTTAAACCTTTCATCTCATACTTAATGTCCTATGCGAAACCCTCACCAACTTTCAAGAAGAGAAAACGCATTTCCTCTCCAGGTAGACCACTGTCATTGCGGTTTCTGAACAGAGAGCTGACTCCCTGCATGTAGCAGATGTATTTCTATGCCTTGGATCCTACAAAATAAATCTAATTCCTCTTCCATGTGTGACAGTCGCTCCAATATCTTAAATCAGACATCAAGTTCTATCTTCACTCTGTCCCAGCCCTCAGTTTTCTTCCTTATCCTGGCTAAACAGTCCCCAGGTCCTTCAACTGATATTCCTAAGCCGCCGCCTTTCAGCACGCACATTATTACCCCGTCCACACACTTCTCAAACTCAATCCTAAAGTAGGATTACTCCCAGCTAGACCTTGAACATCAGCTTACAGAGCAGTGCCTTGTTGTCAGCTCCTGAGCAAATGTCTTGGGACCTAAAAAGGCTTAAACAGTGCCAGGGACTCCTACTTTTTCCTTCATTCTCCACGCAAGTTTTAGGTGCAACCAGAGTTTAAAAAAAAAAAAAAAATGACAATTTCTTCACCCTTTCTGGGGCAGTACCAGTAAGAGCAGCCTGAAAGGTAACTTCCAACCTGCTGCCACTCAGGCTTCCTCCAGCAGCCCTCAACCAACTTAACCAGCTCCGGGCCTGAGTGCTCGATAAGCGCCCCACCACCACCACCATCACCACCACCACCGGAGTTTTAAGTGTTGTGTGTCTGTCAAAAGAAGGCGAAGCCCTCCCCCGAGCATCGGGACAACCCTGGTGGAAGACAACTTCCTCTGCGCCTGGACAGGCCAGACGGCGAGACACCCGCTGTCGCCCCTTCCGCGCCGCCCCCAGGCCCTACGAAGCCAGGCCCACGGCTCCGCACGTGGTCTGCCCCGGTCAGGCCTCACCCTCCTCTGCGTCGGCCTCAGGATCCGCCTCGCGCGGTCGCGGGTTCAACAGCTGTTCCAGCTGCAGAGCCAGAGGCTGCGGTCCCGCCATCTTCCCCAGGTCCCGGCCTGAGCTGCGCAAGTGAATGTGCGGGCCCCGTTCCGCGGCCCAGACGCTCGCTCCGGGCCGGCGCTCCTAGCCCGGCACTGCACCGCAGCACAGCTAGGGACCGCGCAGAGACGCGTAGTCAGCTCCCTACCGGCAACTTCCGGGAGGCGCGCGCGCGCGGAGGGGGCGGGGCCTGTGCGTCCCTACGCGCGTTGCTAGGATGAAGGCGGAACCGCGCAGAAGGCTGAAGGGATTGTGGCCGTACGAACAAGTGTGCGCGTGCGTGGAGGTGGTGTGTTTGAAGGCGCGGGAGCGCGCAAGAGCACGTGACCGCCTCTAGCTCTGAGCTTGATTGCGTTGGGCGCAGACAGTGTATTCCTGCACAAAATATTCCTCAAGCATTGTGAGAGGTTCGCGTAGGAATAAAGGGTAGCGTAGGAGAGGCCCAAGGTGGCTGATTTGGAAAGGAGGAGGGAGTAAAGAGTAAGCTTTTGAAACCCCTGTTTCGAACTCGAGCATGCGAAGACTGGGACCCCAAACAGATTTGGCTTTCATAATTTAGAGGAGTTAGGGGCCGGTCTCATGCCTCCAGCCCCGAAGCAACCAGAATTTAGGAATCCTACGTTAGAGATGTGCGTATGTAAACTTGCAGCGAACTGCTGTTGTCTTCATTAATAGGAACAATTAGAAATCGCTATGGCTGTAGCTGCTCCAAAAAGGGGGTGGAGCGAGGTTACGGCACACTCCTCTGTATAATCTTCCCCGTTGAGAGATGAGGGCGAACTCAGACGCTTGAAATTGGTGTACAAAGGCAGAAAAACTCAGGTCTACCTTTAGGAGGGTAGCACATGAAGACTTAAAGGAAATTTAATTTTACCCAGGCACAGGGAAAAATGCAATCCCTTTGCATTTTCGTTTCTTCGTTGAGCATTCCCTGACTGCCCACTGTGTGGCAGGCACTGCTAGATGAGATACAAGATGAGTAAGTTAGATTCTTTCCCTTACAGTGATCTGCCTAGGGGGGCAGACAAGCATGTAAATATAAACTGCAATAAGGAATGACAAGTCTGAATGCAAAGTGGTCTATCCTGCCAGTATCCTTTATCGGAGGTCACCTAAAGAGACCTGGAACCTGCTAAACAGAAAAACTTTCTCCGAAAGCTCAAAAGACATTAGTGAGTCGCCATGAGTGTCCCTTTTTGAGTACAGTCCAGGCCACTTGGATTCCACAGCTGAACGATCCTGGCAACTCTTAATTCTCCAGTGTCTCCTGTGAAACTCAAAGGAAAAGAAGGTCCCTGACTTTCACAGTCTTCATGTACCCTCAGTCAACTAATGAAAGGTCACTACTTTAGTATGGCCTATCCCTAAGTGGCTCTCACATGAAGACAACCATGGCTGCAGAGCAGAAGAATCTTCTTAGGGTCAATCTTCTCAGACATGGATGGAAAAGAATGTCAGCCAGGCAGGGAACTCAGGCAGAGAAAACCTCATTTTATCATCCATAAGAGAACTCGGACTGTGCGAACAGGGTTTTGTTTTTGTTTTTAAATATATCCGTTAGACTTGCAGTCTTGTACCTGCAACTGGGCTCCTCAGTTCTCTATAGGATTCCATTGTCCTGGGCTTCAAAGACCAAAACTGTTTTTCCGCCTCACATTAGTTCCTCAAGTCCTTTTCCGTTGCTATTTCGCACAATAAGTGCTTAGAAATCTGGTCTTCTAGGTAAAGAGCAAAAGAGTCTAGGCAGGGCTGGGACCATGTCTGCACTGTCATGCAAACTGGACACTGCCATATCATTTGGGACCACACTGGGCAAACATTCAGCAGAAAATGTCATAGACCTGTTTACTGTCCCTTCTCTGCCCTGGGCTCTAGTGATTTAGGAAATCTTTTTAGGAAGAAATCAAAAGTTGTCTAAGGTAACATACATCCCAGGGTCCCAAAAATGCTTCCTGTGCTTTGTTACTCCATATTGAGAGTCGTAAGATGATTGCTGGAGAGGAAGAAAGGAGAAGGAATTCTAGGATTGAAGATTTGAGAGAAGTTGAGGCATAGGACAGGGGAGAAACCTGTCAACTGTGGTCTCTCCCCCCACTTCCTGGTCGCTCCTTAACTGCATTTCTAGATTCTCCAGGGAGGAGCTGCCTGCTTGGGAAGGGGTGGGATTGAAAATGGTAAGTGGACTATGAGAAGGGATATTTCAAAGACTATACTTTCCTAGAAATTTCAACAACTGAATACTTTAAAAATGAGAGCAGATGAGATGAGCAGAGAGATGAAGAGAAAGGCGAACAACAAGAACAATCTATCTGTCCTCTGGAGAGAAGGCAGGAGGGTCTCCGTGTTCACAGTTCCCGCTGTCTGCTAAGAGCTACAAAGTGGCAGGGAGAAGTAGGCACAGCAGAGGTGACATTAGACACTCCCCCCCCCCATTGTCTGAAACAACTTGTCTGTTCTATTCACTTGACCAAAGTTTCCAGAGCTGAGGGAGCCAACTACCTCTCTACTAAGGCACATCAAACCCCAAGTTCCAGCCCCTGGCAATGCCTATCCAGGCTCTCCATGCACATTCCCTCCTATCTTGTCTTGCACCAAAACAGCACCCCAGCCTCGCCCCACTGGGAGCGCTCCCTCGCCCTCGCAGATGGCTGCTCCCGCCGCTGGAGCCCAAGGACAAGCGGCAGCAGGCGCAGAGGAGGCGGCTGTAAGATGGCCGCGGGGAGAAGCCACGCTGCCCGCCCGGGCCGAAGAGGAGGCAACAGGGGGCCTTGGTGGCTCTGCCCTCCGGCCAGCGCGTCTCTCCGCGGAGCCGCGTGCGCGTGGTGCTGCGCTTGCCTGCACCTCGGGTGCGAGGTGGACCTCGCGGCATTAATGAGCAGGGAATCAGCCCCTGCCATTTCTAGACCTCCTCACTCCGGGCCTTCGGCTCCAATTTAGACCGCTGAGCATGACCACCTGTTCGGGTATTAGCCGGGTCTCCTGACATCGCGTCGAGGGGAAAGACTGTGCCGCTGCCACCGAGTTCGAATTGAATCCACACCGCCTGTCCAACTCTAAAATGCTTATCAAACACCCCGATGCCACAAGAAAGCTGCTAAATAATTCAGCAGCGTTTGATAGGAAAATGCAGCTTCCCGATGAGCATAAGTTCAGTTAAATGAATGTCTTTAAGGAGGAGGGGGTTGGCAGTGGTGGCTGTAATGAATAAGTTAGCCATGATTTAATGTATATAAATGCTAAGAGGACAAAACGATCCAGTGATTGCATATAAAGCACTTAAAAGAAAATGTGTTGTATGCAGAAGCTAGGGGTTTCAGAAGTCTCCTTTGTATTTCATAAATTTTTATTTCTGAAAGAACATTGCCAGATTCCTCCCTGACATCCCCCCCATTAGATCAGTCATCATAGGGAGGCAGTGAAACACTGCTTATTTGAAAGCCTTCTCTACAGGAAAGATAAACTTGGCTGTGTCTTAACAAAATATGAAAATAGTGCTGAAAATTACATACTATGTAATGCAAAACTTCTCATTTTTTTCAAAGTTAGAAATAAATAATCCAGACGGAATGTAGGTAAGACGGAAAAGAAATTCTGAAAATCTAATAGCATTTGATATTAAAGCACACACACACCCACACATGAGTATTTTACAGTAGATAAAATATTCAAATTCCTTCCATTTCTAATGAAAGCTTGGAAGGGATTGAACTACTTTTTAGAACCTTTTGGCCAACTCCCAGATGAAATTTGACTACTATATTAGTTATTTTTGCTCTTCTTTGAGAGAAACCTAATATGTATCTCACGCCAGGCAAAATAAGTTTTCCTTCTGGAGAACTTCAAATGTAATAAATACTATAAAATAACAATTTCATATCAGTTCTATGAAAGGGATTAAAGTATTTCATTTCTAGCTTACTGCACGTTCATTTTATGTTATCTTTCAAACCACCAAATTAGAAAGCAGGATTATCTATGGAAAATGAAATGAAACTAAAAAGGACCACCTCTAACTATATATTTACAAGTATCTGACATTCGCAAGCCTGGTTTTTTGCATGTGCAGAGGGATGGGAGAGAGAATGCTTTGAATCTCATCCCTAATCACAGACCAGGACTACTCATTTTTAGCCATGGATTTGATTTCTATTTCAAATTCTGTATTAACTTATCAGCAAATATCTCTTCACCTGCATCAGTTAAATCCACAGAATCCAAATCTATATTTAATGACAGCAGGAAGCCACAGAGAAAAGCTTGCCTGGTATTAGCAAAGTGGGTACAGCCATAGCCAAGGCAAAAACAGACACATCACCCCAGTCCTGGCTGTCTTTCTTCCAGCTTCTGACGGTCCCATTCAGCACCCCATCAGGCCTCCTCTCTAATTGCTGAAAACATCAAATACCACACCAATTATCTAAACATCAGATTTTCTATTTTTATTAAAAACTCACAAATTTATTCAACATGTTTTCTTTCATACAGTGAATGGTCTAATATGCACTGGAGGTCACACAAGCTTAGGTTTATTAGAACAATAAAAGACATATGAGAAATTTAATATATAAAGAAAAAAGTAGCAGCTGCTGACTGCATATTTGACCATAAAATTTAAATATTTTGGACTTTTATTTTAAAGACACAAAAATAAAACCTGTGTGGGTCTATATAAGTCATATTAACAATTCCATGAATGTTCAACAGGACTAAAAATTAGCAAAGATGTCTTGTTTTAAACCTTTAACACTTTTTTAAAACACTTTCTCAGGTTGCTGGTGCCTGGCACCTTTACAGTATTTGTGCTATAATTATTCTATTTGGCAACTGTCTGAATATCATGTTTTCTCTTTGCCTTGTGTAAACAACACCTTTTTACATACTAGCACAGTGAGCCCCAAGCCCTGCAAATCTGTCAGAACATCTACAGGAAAAGAAAAAAGAATAATTTTGGTTGATTGCTCAAAACATTTTGTTTTTGAACAAGAGGTTTCAAAACAGGATATTTTAGTAAAACACTGAACTCCTGAATTTAACATTATACGTAAACAGTTGACTGTTTTTAGTTCAATAGTCTTTTTTTTTTAAACTTTTATGTGTGAAGGTAGAATACTTTTCTTGTACAGCTGATATTCAAGTCATTTTACTGAGAGGTCTGACCGTAGGACCATGGATTGTGTTATCAGTGTGTGCGCGCGCGTGTGTGTGTGTGTGTGTGTGTGTGTGTAGAGCTTTGTGAAGGTAGAACAGTTGATACTGAGGGCTTTACATTTAGAATTTTGCAATTTTGGCAAAAACAAAAACCAAAAACTCAGATAGACAAAAAAATATATAGTCCCACCTGATGCACAGCAGGTCGGTGTTTCTGAAGCTATGACTTTGTTGTCACTGTAGCTGACCTCTGAGACAACACTAGTGAAAGGATATCTCAGAGCCAGAACCAGCCTGGCTGGCCCGGAGCGTCCCGGTCGCCTCGCCTCGCCTCCCGCGCCCGGCCGCGCGCCTCACCGCCTCCCTCCCCGTGGCTCCGGGCGCCGCGATGCCGATCGCCGTGCGCGCCAGCGGCTGTGGCGAGGTCTTTCCGCCGCCCGCCCGCCGGTCGGGCCACAGGTCCGGGGAGTGTGTCCACGCATCGGGGTCCAGGTGGGAGGTGGGGAGAGCTCCCTTCGGGAGCCCCAGTTCTGCACCTTGCCAGCCAGTGCGTAGATCCCAGTCCGACCTCGAGGCGGATTTGAAGCCTACTTTGTGTCCCCCTTTCCCATCCGGTTTCGCAGACCGCGAATGGTCCCCGAGGCTGGAGAAAGTGGGGCAGGAGGCTTGCTTTTTATGTTTTTTTTTTTCTCTCTCTCTCTCTTTCTCTTTTACTTAAATAAAAGTTCATTTCTGTACAACCACGAACTCCGCGGACCGCGCGGGACCCCGCTACCACACGGCGGCCTCGTTCATTTCGGGGGGATGGGAGAGATGGTTCCCGTAGCTCGTCCCGCCGTTTACCGACAGTGACGAGAAGGGCGGGCTGGGCCCGAAGACCTCAGCCGACATGGAGTGCAGAGGCCCAGGCAGGCTGGGCTCGGGGCTGGGCGAGTCCCCTGGAGGGTGCGCCAAGATGTCGGTGAACCGCTGCGCCTCGCTGGACGGGTGGTGGCCCGGCAGCGGGTGCTCCAGGCCACCCAGGGGCGTCCCAGATGGCCCGGAAGACGGCACGAAGGGAAGGTCCACGGGCGTCTGGGCCTGCGAGGACGGGGGGCCTTGTGGGAAGAAGTCGTAGTTACCGCCGGGGCCGTAGTACTCGCTCTGGTAATCTGCGGATCGGCAGGGAGGAGAATGTCAGGCCGGGGCCCTGGGTAGCGCCGTGAGAGGCACTGAGGGGAAGGGGGCCATGCAGGTAACTAGCTGTGTGGGGGGCGCCCCTCAGGTCTGCGAGCAGGGAGCAGGCTTTGTGCAAAGCAACAGTGACTCCCTAGCTGCCCACTCGCCTCATTCAAGGTCCGGAACCTGGTCCTGGGTCTCCCCACCTCCCCAGCCTTCGCCCTTCTCCCCTGGCCTCTCCACTTCACTACAGAAAGCGAGGGGCGCTCCCCGCGCTGCCACCCGCTTCCAGCGAAGCCCTTCCCGGCCTGGCCGCGCGCCTTGCCGCTCTGTCGCGCACCCACCTCCGTAGAAGGAGAAGGGGCCGTTAGGGATGAGCTCGCCAGGCTCCAGGCGGTCCACGAGCGGCCGCATCCGGCGCGGACTGCGGAAGAAGGCGTGGCGCCGGGCGCCCAGCGCGCTCAGTTGCTTCATCCTCCGTTCCTTAGAGCGCCGGTTCTGGAACCAGACCTGAAGCACACACGCCAAAGCTGGGTGAGGCCACCGGAACTCCAACTCCCCCAAGCATGGGTGTGCGGAGGACCCCAGCCCTTCATTCCTCCATGCTGGCCTGGGGCACGCAGCGGGGGTGGGGTGGGGTTGGAAGTGGTGGTGAGGTCCCTGGATAGGACCAAGCATAGCAAACCTTAAACCAAGGGTAAGCAGAGTTCCCTTCTTTGAAAGAGAGACCTGGACAGGCTGCCTTGTCCAAAGTGAGGCAGCCACATTGTCACAGTTACAGCTTCTCAGGGCTGTACACACAGACACTGAGCATCTCCAAAAACAGTGTCACAAATATAGCTTGCCTTTCACAGTCCCTTACAGTGACCACTCCCCAAACCCATGATAATAACAGACACAGAAAGCCTCCTGCTGAAACTCAGTTTCCCAAAGGTAAGGACACCAAAATACGTTAAGGGTGGCTTTCATACTCACACACAACCTCCTAGTGCCAAACACTTATCCACACCTCTCACCGATAGTGACAATGCTGACTCTGACACACTCCTGTGCACAGGTTTGAACAAATGCCTAGAGGTCTCACATCCCCACCCCCACTAAGGGCCCCTTGCACACTTGCAAAGACACACTCAGCCTCTCGCCTACACCCTGGCAGAGTCTCCAGGCACCTTGATCAGGACACCTACCATTGGGCAACCTGCATCCTGCATATTCTCACCTCCTCACAAGGCACATGTGGGCCCAGCAAACTCCAGATGGCCCTTCCTCCCCATCCAACCGTGGACTGCACCCAGGCAGAGCTGACTGCCTGCTCAACTACCTCCCCTTTGATCCAGGACACCCCCCATCAACCTTTGGATGGCAGGCTCTGCTCTAGGGCTTGTGTAAACTGGGCAAGAGATCCACAAAGTTGGGCTTGGGAACTTAGAGGGAGATCACATGTAGAAGCTGAAGGAACCGACTGAGTATGGTGCCCATAGAGACCTCTGCTCCTTCCTAACAAGGGTGGGGTGAGCGTGACAGGCTGTGTGCAAAAAGAGGGGTAACTTTCTCTGTGGTATTGAACATAGTCTCCAGCTTCACACCCAGCTCCCCACAGAGTTCCCCACTTCTCCTTCTGAATCTCTACTATCACCTGAGTTGGGCTACTAGAAGGATTTCCAGCAGCCCCACCACCACCAGCAGCCTCTACAGACTCCCCGCCTCCAAGTCTGGGAGTCTTAGGCTTGCACTGGGTGTCCTGAATAGCCTGTGGTCCTCTGGACAGAGTGGCATGCCAGGGCTCTGACCTGGATGACTCGCATGTTGAGGCCAGTCTCTTGTGCCAGTTGCTCTCGGATGTGTCGTGTGGGCTTGGGTGTAGCAGCAAAGGCAGCCTTCAACGTCTCCAGCTGCTTGGCTTTGATGGTGGTACGCGGTCCCCGCCGCTTGGCGCCCAAATTCTGGTCATCATTTTCATTGCTGCCCCCTTCCTTGTCAGACACATTTGCACTCTCCGAGTCCTTGGCATCATCCTGCGATGGGTCTTGGGAATCCGGAGACAAACTGGGGTCACTGCCTGTGGTGGCTGGGGAAAAGGAAGGGATAGGTGAGCAGGGGCCGTGGCCAGTCTTCCTCCCAAAGGACCCACCCGCCCCTAGCCAGTTGGGAATCAGGGCCTCACCCGAGTGGAGGCTGTTCTCTTTGGCGACACTGCTGTTACTTAGGTAATCCTCTTTGCAGACGAACTTGTTCTCATCTATGATGTAGAGCTCCTCACCAGTGGAAAGCTGCTTGTTACACATCATGCAGGTGAAGCAGTTCAGATGAAACACTTTGCTTCGCGCCCTCCGCACCAGGTCACTTGGGGAGATGCCCTGTGCACAGCCCGCGCATTTTGTACCGAAACATCTGTAGGGGATGGAGGTTGGTGAGAGGTAGGGGAAAACAGAACCAAAGAAAGATATTAGGAGAAGGGAAGAAGTAAATGGAAGAAGAAAGCAGGGGCGGGGAGGGAGATGAGAGATGAGAATGTGAAAAAGAGGCAAAAGCCAATTAAGGAGGTGAGATGGCAGAGAAAGACAGCAAGGAGCACCAAGGAAAGTGGGAGAGGAAATGCACATGGTTAGAGCAAGGGACCCAAGCTGCTGCCTGACCCTAGCCTCACTTCTGAAGTTATCTCAGGAAAAAAAGCATTTCTGAAAAAAGGCGGCACGGTGGCAACCGCAACTAGAGCGGCAGAGGAGACAGGGTACACTTATTTTCCGATTAGATTTAGAGAAGTCAAAATCGAATTAGCACATCATATAAACGTACTGAAAACACTCCCTTTTCTTTCCTAAGGTTGTCTCTCTTTCACTACAAAAGGATCCGCTCACGGACTAAAGGTTTGAGAGGTCGGGCCTGGCCACGGGTAAACAAACAGCGCCACATCAAGCCCGGTAGTCAGTAGTCGTAGCTGGGCTGCTGCCACGTTTGTTCATGCCCAAAGCTGGCAGATTGGCCCAAGCAGGAGCCAAAGAGTGGCTGGGCAGGCTTTAGGCGCCCTGCCGAGCTTTGCAGCAAGCCAGGCCTGAGGGGCCCGCTGGAAGCGGGTATGGCTCACCACTCTGTGGCTCGGACCAATCTTTGGAGAGGAAATTCTGAGGAAACTCTGAGGTTCAGCCTCACCACAGTAACTGTATGCACAGTGCTTTTCTCCACTGTACTCATCAAAGCCGAGACAGGCATGGTAGAGTAGCACTGGGGAGCAAATTCTCAGCTGGGCCTGTGGGTAAAGCGTTCCTGATGGCTTCCGACACCCCCCCCATCCCCAGCTGCCCCATTTTGATCTGTCGCTGCAAAATGAGAGAAACCCAAGACTAAGTCAGCCAAGTAAACCGGGAGATTTCAAAACCCAAACAGTGGAATGCATTTGTGCTGTTCTCTGTTGACTTGTTTTTGTGGGTGAGGTAGTCAAATGAGTTTAAGAAAATGTAACTAAAATGCTCAACAGAGGAAGGGAGTAGAGATAAGTCTCCCAGCTCCAAAAAGCCAGGTCTAGCAAGGAGGTGGCAGCCCTGGTGGGACATCCCTTGGGAGGGCTCCAAAGAGGAGCCCATGCCTGGAAGCCCAGGGCAGCACTGGCCTGTGGCTGAACTGCCTGCCAACCACCCGCATGCAGGTCCAGCAGAAAGAAACAAACTCAAGACACTTCACAGGCTCTAGTGCAGCAGTTTTCCCGGGTCGAGTTGCTTAGAAGCCAGTATAGGTTTCAAGAAGGCTCCTAAGTGTGCAAGATTGGTCTAGAGGCAGATATCTGAACAGGAGGCAGGGACTCTACCCAAAGGCTCCACCGTTCTTGCCAAGACCATTACAAAAGGCAATGCCTAGGAGTGAACTCAGGTTTCTCAGCCCAGCTTCCTGGGCAAGCCTTCTGGAGGCCTAGAGAATGCAGCTGCTAGAGAGCTGGCTTGGGGAAGACTGGAGTTAGGGAACCTCCCTCACCCAGGCTATCTTATCTCTTCCAAGCTTCTAGGGGCTTCTGAATGGAGGCAGACTCAGACCTTTTCTTCCCTGGTGGGTGCAGCCAAGCCTGGACCCATACTTTCCAGAATGCAAGTAGGGCTGCTACCCCAGGCTCCCAGTGTACCAGCTGGTGAAGACAGGGGCCCAAGGGACTTGGCTTGCCCTCTCTTCCAGAGGCAGCTCCTAACACTGCTGCCTGAGCCCACGCTGACCTCTGATCTGAAGCCGGACAGGAAAGGTCCTCGGGGAGGGAGCAGCGGTGGCACAGGAGGTTAAGTACTCACCGGAAGAAGTCGTTCTTACAGTAGAGCTTGCCTTCCCGGGAGAAGCACTTCTCGGTCAGGTTGCATTTACATTCACAGCACTGGACACACTTGACATGCCAGGCCCTGTCCAGCACGTTCAAGAGGAAGCGGTCCAGGATGGGCCTTTTGCAGCCGGCACAGTGCACCATGGTCTTTGGTTTGGTCGGGTGAGGCCGGGAGAGACAGGGGCAAGTACAGCCAAGGAAATGACTCCCAAAGACGACCAGCTCCCCAGCCCCTCCAAAAAGAGGAGACACACTCGGCCGTGCAAGCCAAAACCCGCACCAGGAAATCAAAAGGGGGAAAAGAAGGCTGAGGCGGGGCACGGGGTGGAGGGCACAGCCTGGGTGTCCCAGGGCCACGGGGCGGAGCAACGCCACCTCGGCTCCCTGGGTAAGGAAAAGGAGCCCCAGGCGGGCAAGAAAGCGACTCTTCTGCCCAGAGCCCGTGGAGGAATGAAGGTCACCCGAGAAACGGCGGCGGGACGGAAATAAATAAAACGGAGACTGAGAAGAGGAAGACACCGCTAGCTCGGATTGCGCGGAATGCGCCGCTGAGTTCTCTCCGGCTTGAGGTAGAGCTGTCAGAAGTCAAAGTGCATCTGCTTTTGTCGGGGTATGAAGGCGGGTGTGTGCGTACCTGCCTGCCCACCACCGAGGTTTCCCCCTCTTTTTTGTTTTTACGGAAAGAAAAGAAAACGAGTAGAGAAGCTTTGGATTCTAAACTGCCCGCAGCGTGCCGCGGATTGGGACGCGCCGGGCGCCCGCGCTGGGCCTGGGGGAGGAGGTGGGGGCAGGCCGAGGGGGGAGGGAGGGAAGGCAGGGTTGGAGCAGATCTTGGTGTTAATTGCTGTTGTTGCTTAGGTTTTTCCCCCCCTTTTGAGGAAGTGTTTGTGTCAATCGAAAACCGAGAGGGACAACTTCGGGCGGACGCAGCCAGGCGCGCGCGCTCCCCACCGCCCCAGCCCCGTCACCTCGGCCAGTGGCCTGCCAGGCGGCCTCCGTGTCCTCGGGGCGGCCCTCCCTGCGCCTGGACTCCTTGGGGGAAGGCAATACGGTCCGGCTCTTCACCGCGCCTGGCCGTGCATCGTGGCTCCAGTCACAACTCGCGGCTGCCTGGAGTCGCAGCCCCGCATCGCTCGGCCCACGAACCGGCCGCCTGCGTCCAACCCCACAAGCGCTCGACTTTCTTCCCTTTTCCTTTTCCCCCTCTTTTCTCGTTGTGGTGACAAGTCTGGATTTCCTTTCTAGTCTCCTTCTTTCTCTCTCTTTTCCCTTTTGCAGCGGGAAGAGTCGGGGGGAGGGGACAGCTTGGAAAGCTTTAAAAATAATGTCCTGGCGCAGCAGCCACAGTAAGCCAGCGTCTGGAACAGTTCGGCGCGGACCTCCGCTCTCGCCGCCCGGGCTGCAGCTTCTTGCGGGCTCTCTCTGCGTCCGCTTCCCTCGGCTCCTGGTCTTCCTGGCCCAGTCCGCCGCCCCGGCGCGTCTCTCCCCAGCTCCAGCGGCTCGGTCACTGCTCCTGGCTGTTGGCTGGGCTCTGGAAGCCCCCTCGCCTTAATGCAGCGCCCGCCGACGTCACGGCGGCCTGCGACCAATCAGCGCCTCGCGGTCCCTCTGTAAACCATTCTGCATCCCTCGGCCGGGGAGAGTGCGGGGAGACCGCGTTTAGAGGATCAGTGGCGGTGGCACCCGCGGCCCCGCGCGGCTCGGACGACGGGCGGCGAGGTGCCTGGCCCCCTCCTGCTCGGGTAAGGCGTCGGTTTCGGTGGGAGGGACTGAAAGAGAGCTAGAATAGGCGCAGTCGGAGGCCAGAGTTCTGCGGGAGAGCAGGGCAATCTCAGATCAAGCAGGTCTAAGGTTGGGGTGCAACCGGGCCCGGAAACCCGGGACGCCCTGGTGTATTGTCTGCCTTTGCAATTCACTGGGTGTTGGCATATGCCTGTCTTGCTGCTTTGGCCTGAAAGTTTGCCCCAAGCACAGAGCGAGTCCTTGGAGAGATAGGGGGCGCTTGGCAGCTGAATCTCCCTCCACCCGTCCTTCTTTCTGAGCCCCCTCCCCCAATGCATCCAAAGTCCGCAGGGTCCGAGTGTCTGGGAGATCTGGGTATCGGTCTCCCGCCGCGCGCGCTCGGAAAGTTGACTCCAGCTGTTTCCTGGTGGGGGAGGGGGAGGCCGGAGGCGCGGCGCCGGGGTGGGGGAAGGAGTGGGTGGAGAAGCGCCTCGGGTGAGGAGTTGCAACCCTGGCGAGAAGTTGTGAGAAACTTGTGATCCGGAGACACCTTTTACAAACAAAAACAAACGACTAGGCGGGAAACCGCGGGGCTCCGGCAGTTGGGGCTGGTGGTGGTCGTGGCAGTGGGGAGGAGGAGGAGGAGGAGGAGAAGAAGGAGGCTCTCGGGGACGACACAGAGGGGCTACAATAGACGGAGGTGTGCAGCGCCCTGGCAGTGTGTGCCCCAGCTTCCAGTCTTCCCTTCTCCAAGCTTCAGGTTGTCACCAGCTTCCCCCAACAACAGCCGAGCATACCTTCCAGAGGTCACGCCTTAGGTGACACAAACATCCCTAATTCCGCTCCGGGTGTCAACTCGCGCCCGCCGAGGCGGGTTTATCTAGACGTGGGGGTCGGATCCGGGCCCTGAGAACCTGAGCATCCAAGAGTCACTCTGGTTCCCTGGCGCGCTCAAGACAATCCCCAAATTCCGTTTTGACCGCACTTTTGTTGACTTAACCCAGATTTTTCCCATCTAGAGTTTGAAGGTGACAGGGCTAGGTGGTCCCGCTCCTGCTCCCCATTTCTTTTTTGAGGGTGTGTGTGTCGGGAGGGTTTAACTGTGTCTAGCGTGGTAGGAATAAAGGAGGCGGTCAGCCGGGGTTAGCTGCTGTTTTGGAACTACCCTTTAGATCTCCTTCGCTACGCAAGGGAAGCCTTTCAACAGGGGTAGGGACTTAATTAAGGGAAATGCGCCAAAAACGCAATAGCAATGAACCTGGGCTGGCAGGAAACCTGGCTCTGAAAATAGACTACCCTCTTCGAACGAACTGGGAAGGCGCGACTGCGAGTTGGGCTTGCTTTCGGTGGGATTTGGAGCTCTGTCAACGCCCTCGCAGCCCCGAGGCCAGCGGGCAGCCCCTGCCCCGTCGCCAGCGTTCCCTTTTCATTGGAAACCGAAGCCGCCAAGGCCGCCCGCGCGCCTCTTTGGCGTCCCACCCCGCCCGGACCTCGGGAGCCCGGCTTCTAATGCCGGCACCGCTCCTTCGTGCACTAACACACCAGGCTGCGGGCTCCCTGCTGCGGGTCGGGGCAGAGCAGCGGGCTGGATAACTCGCGCGCCAATCCCTTCGCCAGCCTTTCCCAGACTTGAGCTCCAGGCAGCGCAAGCGATGGCGGTTGCGGTTTTCCCATCTATCGGACGGGCTTTGCGGGCTCGGACTCGGCTTCGCGTTCTCCCTGCGGACCCGACACTTCCAGGAAGAAGCCGACCGACAGGGACCCGGTATTGTGGCACCCTCGGAGGCACTAAGAACAGCGTGGCGCCGGCTCCTCGCTTCCCATACTGCAGCCCGAGAGGCACCTTCTAGCCCGCTGCGCTCCGTTAAGCCCTGGAGGAAGGGCCGGTCCAGCAGGGCGCTGCCCCCTTCCCCAGATGTCCCAGCACTCGCTCGCAGCTAGAGTCCTCCACCCAACCGCCGCTTTCTGGAATCTATAGCGGCCCGAGTCCCAGGTGGCTCCCCCCCCCCCCGCACCGACCTCCGCCGTCCTCTCCCCAGCTGGCTCCTTCTCATGCAAAGCAAAGGGGCCAGGAGAGGGGGGCTGGCGAGAGGTTGTAGGGCACATACAGGGCGACAGCTGGGCTTTCCAAACCCGAGCCCCGTGCCTTTCTCAGGTGGGCTGGAAGAGGTCGTTCTACCCGTTTGTGGGGGCAAGGACTGCAGAACCTAGATGTGGGGGAAAGAAGACCCTCTCCCCGCGGAGGGGTTAGCGCGGTAGGAGAGTTGGAGCAAGAACGGGACGCTGGCTCTAGGGCTTAGGGCTCTGCGTGTTCCGGTGTCCAGATGGTGTGGTAAACAAGTCCGCAAAGCCAACCCAGGCGTCTACAAGGGTTGGAGGAGCGCAAGGCAAGGTTTGCCCCTTGCCTTCTGATTCTAGGTTTAAAGTCCAGATTTAAAACCTCCACCACAACAGCACACAGACTCACCCCCCACCCCACCCCCGGTTCCCATTAAGCTTTTATTTTAAAATGCAATCAGTGATGTGAGGCGGAGAGAACACTAACCCAGCTTTCTAAATTTGCCATCTCCGAAACTATTTCTTTTCAGCTCTGCGTTAAACCAGAGTCCTTGCAAGCAAGAGCAATAACCTCTCTCCACCTACACCACCATGCTGTCCTGGTCACTCACTGTCCCAGTCCTCTAGTACGCAAGCCCTTTCCCACCCCAGGTCCTTCAAAGTCACACGGACACACAGACACTTTTCACTGCCCAAGATGTGTGAATTCTGAACCCGTGCTGGGAGGTTCAATTTGGAGGCTCAGCTATCATTCAGTGGCTGAAGAATCCTCAGCCCCGCTCACATGATGCCCTCTGAAAAGGCTTCAGTGAGCTTAGGAAGTGGCTTTCACAGTTCTGGTTTCTCTCCTGAGAAACTCCCTGACAATCAGTCAGAGAAGCAAGACCCCGTCTGGGAAGCAGGATGGGATACAGTATTCTGCCGGCTCTTTCCAGGCATCCTGTTTGGGTGCTGAAGGTACATCTCTTGCACCGCCTTTCCTCTGATGGTCTTCTTGGTCAAGCCCCACCACTTCTTCCCCTATGTTGCTGAGCAGAATGAGGACCCAGCTGCCTAGCCTCTGTCGGTTAATATTGATCCCGAGAGCTGCAGCCACCCACAGCCACTTCTTTTCTATTCATACTCTTGTCCAGCCATTGCCCCCAGAAAAGGACTCTGAGGCCATGCAAGTAGGCCCTTGGGGATATCCCAGCAGTAGGTGGTTACCCTATGCAGAGCTGTAGAAACTTAGCATACCGAGTTACCTGGAGGGAGGAAGCAAGGAACTAACCCAGTGCACCCCTGGACCCTGCCAGTCCAGAGGCCATGCAAACTCTGCATAGAGTTATAAGGACATGGCTTATGTGACGCGTAGAACTGTCAGGCTGCAGTCTTTTGGTTCTGATACCTGACCTCTCTCATTCTTTCCTTCTCTCTCCCGCCTCAGGCTGCCTTAGTCTCACCCTATCACTCTCTCACAAAAAGATCTATTCGGTACTTTACTGTTATATCACTGTCTCCCCTGAACCACATAGTAAGGGGGTCAGAGATGAGGGGAGCTGATGGATATTATCTTCACTTTCCTGGACGGGAAACCCAAGTTTATGGGCTTGCCTAAGATCAGTGCACTAGTAAGGTGAGAATTTGGGGGGGGCACCTTGCTCTGGTGGGGTGTGTACTTTGCTTCTGGCCACAATTTCCAAGTGAGATTTGGGCATAGTGGAGGAAAATTGAGGCTGAGAAAGGGGAGCAGCAGGCCAGGTGTCACAGCGGGACTGGGTAAAGGACATTGGCCTCCCAAGAGAACTGGAAGGACCCTGGGGGTGGGGGGTGGATGGGCAGGTGGAACCAGGAGCTTGATCATAGAGTGCCAAAGAGCAAAGACAGGCTGTGAATAGTCTTGAAGGGAGAGGGTGCACTGGGGAAAAGAGCCAGAAATGAGGAGAAAAAGACAAACAAAATAAGAGTTGAAAAACTGAGAAAAGAGGGAATGTGGAAAAGCACATGGGTATAAAGGGAGTAAATATAGGAGACCTATGTGGAGGAGTACAGTAACACAAACAGAAGAGAGACCCAGGAAGACACCCAGCCAAAAAAAAAAAAAAAAGGCAATGTGAAGAGGACCATGGGGCTCCCAGGGGGGCTTCTGCCAGGACCAGAGGGTGTGCGGGGTGTGTGACAGGCACCGGAGAAAAGGAGGCAGCGTGTTTGTTGGGAGACTCAGCTCCCGTGGAAAAGCGTGTGAGCCGTTCTGGGCAGGAATCCAACAAATAAATAAAACGTCTAAGACGGCGTGACAACAATGTGTATTTGGGTGCTTGCCCGTGTTCCTCTGTCTGAGCCCACACTCACACCCGGTAAGGAAGACAAACGGGGCTCATGCCTGGGAGTAATTAATCCTCTCACTAATTGACTCTCTCCCCTTACCTAATGGCAGTGGTCACCGCTAATATCTGGAGAGATATCAAGGGAGGAAAGAAAGAGCGAGAAGGACAGAGAATCACCCCAAAGCTAACAACCTTTGGGCCTGAGTTTGAATTCTTTTTGGATTTGGCAGCTTTAAGTTCTTTTCCATGCTACTCCTTCCTTTTTTGGGGGTGCGGGGGCAAGAGTTCAATAGCCCTTCCAGGGTTGGGCAGCATTAATAAAGGCCTTTTCGGATGAGGCTGACCTGGCCACACACACACACTGAGCCCTTCTTTAGCCCTCCACTTGGCGAGCTCTGTCTGGTGGTGACTGAAAGCCACCCACCGCCTCTCTGCTGGGCGGGCGTCTTCTTCAACATTACCACAGTTCCTCCTTCACCATTGTTTCCCTGAGCGCCCAGTCCCTGAATTGCCCCCTTATCTGAGTTACTGCTTACTCATTTTTTTTTTTTTTAATTACTGCTTACTCTTGTGGGACCTGGGATGCCTCTTACAGTCCCTCATAGAGCAAGGGAGGTTTGGGATGGGTTGGGAAACAGAAAGACAGCAGGAAGAGGAATGATCTTAGAGCAAATATCAGAGAGACTTCAGGAGAAAAATGCACGCCGACTGGGACAGGGTTTGGGAAATAGAAGTACAGAGAGGAGCAGTTTCCATCTGGTGAAAGTGAGACTTCCAGGGATGACAGAGGGAAAATGTGGAAACTGTGCCCCATGGGAAAGGCATCAAGTGTGCAAAAGAACAAGAAGGTGGCCATGTCTATGCCTGTGTGACCGTGCTGGGCACAGTTCTGGTCTCCCTGTGTGAGTGTGGAGAGGGCCCCTCAGGCTACCCCATAATACCCTCAGTTCTCAGGACTGTGGAGAAGAGATGGCAGAAGGTTGTTGCCTTCGCATGAGACCCTTGGTAGCTGAGATGGCTGAAGGGACCCCAGGCCACAACCTCCCTGATAATGTAGCTTTGAGGCTTGGGTTTGGGAGGCAAATGTCAACTCTCACCCCTGCAAGGTGGTAGCTTTGCTCTGTTGGCCTCCTCAGGAGCTGAATAAATAGATGTTGAGATCTATAAACCATGAAGCCCAGGGAGTAGAAGGAATAGGTGTAGGGGAAGGGCAGCTTCCTAGAAAAACAATCCACCCCTGCCCCCACTAAACACATTCTTAATTATCCCATGGGAGCGTTTGTACGGTTGACCAAGGCTAATCCCCAAAAGTAACAGCAAAATTAGTCCTACAGGCTGGAGGTCCAGAGAGACAGGGTTGGGTGTGGGGAGAAGGGGGAGGCCAGGAGGGGTGGCAGGCGTGCTAGAGAAGGTGAGAAACTTGGCTCCCTTCTCACGGTCTCTGTCATGCTTTAGGAAGAAAGTGAACAAGAGGAATAAAGTTCCAGGGGAAAGAAAGAGAAGGGCATATAAAAGGCAAATCCCAACCAGAATGGAAAGAAAGTGAAGAAGAAAGAAAAAGGCAAGGTTGGGGGAGAGACTATAATAAAAGAGGGTGAAGGCAGCCCCAGGAGGCTGGGCCTCGTCCCAAACCATCCGTCTTCATTGTCTCCGTGTGTGCAAAGGCAACTCCGGCATAAGGAAAAGCCACTATTGGAGCCGTGGCTTTATTTTATATCCTATACATCAGGAGGGAGGCAAAGCTTTATTTTCGCCAAGAGACAGATATTTTATTTCTCTCTTACGGTTTTATGTGTGAGAGATGTCAGGTTGCCACAATGGATGGCTAATGCATAGGCAAGAGGAAGCCGTGTTGGCATGCTGTGTGTCATGGGGTCTTGGGGGGGTGAGCGGGGCTGGGATTTAGGGCTGATGGGACACTCTGGGGGATTTCTGCTAAAACATCTCTCTTCATAAATCCACAAGCATGGTCAGCTCAACAGGGAGAAGAAGGAGTTTTAGAGGGAAAAGAGTTGGGCTTAGTAATAAATGAACACACAAAGGAACCACTTACCTTCCGACCGGCTCGGGTAATGGGGGCAGACAGCCCCATGGAAATGCAGGGACCCGTGTCCAAACACACACGCGCACACACGCACACACACACCTTTCACAAGGAAGTATGTTCTTGGCAGTGTCATGTCCGTTCTGCCCCTTTTCCTACTTTATATTTTTCTGCCCTCTGTCCCTCTCCTTCTCCACAAATCTTTTTTAACCTCCTCAGAGCCTTGGGGGAAAAGAGCTATTAATTTGCAAATCCCTGATCTGTGAAAGGATCAAGATGACTGTTTTTCACCGCTAAGTCTAATGTCTTGTGTGGACACACACATGCACAGGCCAACCTATTATGCTGCAAACCCTTGAGTGTAGGTACCAGATTTGAATCTAAGAAAAGTCCTCATCCCTGACCTGCCCACAAATTAACCTCAGATCTCAAAGTACATAATGTTCATATTTTTAAACCTGGGGAAGTGAAGAGGACATAGGGACAGACATGTTAATAAACATGTCCTGTTCAGCACTTAGACTTATCTCGGTTAAGCCCCCCCAAGCCAGTTCTTATAGGAGTAACCTTCATTCATCCTTATGTCCCACTCTCTTCATTTTTCAATGTCTACCATGGAGCAAAAAAAAATTATCATTATCTTTCCTTCATTTCAGAAAATCTCAGGAAACATAGGATCCCTAGACAATGAGCCGGGGGACCTGGCTACCCTGTTCCTGAACTTTGGGAAAGCTGTTTAACCTTTCTGGGCCTTAGTTTCCCCATCTGTTAACACAAGGAGAATGGGCTAAATGATTGCTGAAGCCCCTTCCAGCTCTGAGCTCCTCTGACCGAATAAGATAATGTGTGAAAACACTTTGTAAATGCTAAAGCCGGATGGATGCCAGGGATTATTATTACGATTCTAATCAATCCTCTTTTCTCCACGTGGGTCTTGGCTGTTTAGTGCCAGAAAGCAGGCTGAAGAGGGCCGAAAGTGAGAAAGCTTAGCGAAGATGGAAAAGCTCTGTGCTGTGGATGGAAAAAAACCATGCTTCTCCAGAAACATTCTGCCTCCGTGCGCCCCTGGAGGTCTGGTGGGAAGGGGTGGGGAGAAAGAAGAGGCCTGACTCCTTCTGACCACATTTTGGTCTATATGGCAGCAGAGGATGTATTTCTTCAAAAGCCTCATTTGTCTCCAAGTGACTGACATGAGATCCTGATGGGGAGGCGATTTACAATTGTTTTTTTTTCCAGGAAGAAAGGAAAGAGCAAGGTGTAGCTGATTAGCAAGTTAATTATTTCAGTACCCCAAGGGTTCCAATGTGGTGGTAAGTTGTCCAGCCCTGGTGTAATTTCACAGTCCATGCATCTCTTGGTGAGCACCTGGGGTGCCCGAGTCTGTCTCTGTCTCTCTGTCCACTTGCCTTGTGTCTTCCTGACACACCTAGGGAGAGGAGCAGAGGCTGGAGTGGGACTCCGTACAGTGTAGACGGTATAGATGTTAGCTTCGGCTGCAGCAGGAGCCAGATGGACAGCGTAAAGGAAGCCCAGGTGATGGCCTCCATCTCTGCTATGGTCCTTTCTTCTCCTTCTTCTTCTTTCTTTCTTTCTTTATTTTTTTGGCATCGGGGATTGAACTCACAACCTCGCACCTGACAGACAGGTGCTTAAGCCACTGAGCCAAACTCCCAGCCCTAGTTTTTTGAGGCAGGGTCGCACTATGTAGCTCAGGCCAATCTTGCGCGCCTTGTAGCCCAAGCCGGCCGGAACTCACAACGCTCCGCCTACCTCAGCCTCCCGAGTGCTGGGATTAAAGGCATCCGCCACCACACCCGGCTTTATTTATTTTTTTGATACTGGGGATTGAACTCACAACCTGGCACCTGCCAGGCAGGCACTTACGCCACTGAGCCAAATCCCCAGCTCTTCTTTTAAAACATTTTTCTTTGAATAAATATTAATGAGACAGGTTATCAGAAAGTGGAGTTGCTGTGCGGTTACTACCCCAGACTTAGCCTGGAGATAGCCTGGGTTGGAGCCCTTGCCTCTCACCTCCTGCGGCTACCAGCTCTCCCGTGGGCCTGTTTGATTTCTCACCTCTGGCCACCACTTATTCTGCAGCAGCCTTCTCCAGTCTGACTGCAAGATCTTACTTCCCCTCAGGGAGAGGAAGGAGGATTGTGTGGTCAAAGGGACACTTCCCCTCAGAGAGATAAGTTGGAGATGTGAACATGAGAGCCTCAGAATTAACAGCTTCTGCCGCTCTTGCTTGCTTCCTGCTCTTAGCTGGCAGGGCCGGCCTCCTGCTGCTCTTCCTGAACTGGGTGAAGGGAGGGCTCTACAGTTTACTTAAGTGTGGTCCCATCTGCTCAGACTGGCCTTTCATAAGGGGAGGGATTTATGCAGTGTCCTTGTGCACAGACCTGGGATTTGGCTGAAAACCTTGGGCCTCTGAGAATAGTACTGAACGCTAAAATGTTCCTCGGTGCAGATGATTCATGATCTTGTCTGTGTGGACAGGGTGTGTGTGTGTGTGTGTGTGTGTGTGTGTGTGTGTTGGGGAGTGCGTACACACTGCTAGGTATGTCCTCTCTTCTCACTTTGAATCCAAACATTAGGAAACTTTCTTTTTTTTCTCTCTCTCTTTCTCTGTTCACTTAGTAAACAGCCATGGCACTGGGCTCTGGAGAGCCAGTGTCTGATTTCAGAGGAGAGAAAACGACACACTTGGCATTCAGTTGCCTCCTAAGTTGCTGGAGCCCAAGCCATCTGAAACACTAATCCTGATGACTCCTTCATTGATGGTGAAAGAGGATTTGGGGAGCAGAGAACTTGGGGAACGAAGTTTGGGTGAGTCCAGTTGCTGTTCAAATCGGACTTGGCCTCCTATACCTCATAACCTTGATCTTTCTCAATAGGAGAAAGGGTAGCAAGGGAAACATCAACCTCAGGAGTGCAGACAGAGGGAGGAGCTCCTCTTCTCAGTCTTGCCAACAGGAAGCTAGGAATGGTAATGACAGACGCTAGAGAGCAGAGCACTGAGGTTCCATGTGGGATCCTGGCCCTGACTCCGGACATGAAGAAGTCTTTGGCAAGTCTGAAAGATCTGCAAGTGCCATTTATTCATCATCTCCGTGGACTAAATCCGGTTTCTTTTTACTGCCTGGTGTCTGACAAGGAAGCATTTTCCAGCTTGTGTTATGTTCATGTGTCGTTCTACCATCTTCTTGCTCATGTCCACGTTTGGCTTAATAGATGGAGATGCAGCTTTCCCAACTCTAGTTTTCCTTTCCCTCAGGCCATTCATCATGGAGCCGGCATTGCACCCTGGTCCACTAGCTGGTACCCATCCTGGAAGGTGAGCTGTCAGGCCTGTGCCTGTGTACAAGCTTTTCTCATTCAGGCTCCAGGAAGGATAGACTTTCTCCTTAAATAAGAGAAGTGGGGAGCTATTTCTATGAATCTCTTCAGGAAGGATTTACCACTCAATTGATAAGTGCAAGTCTCCTTTTCCTCCTTCTGAATGAATAACTTTGTCAGTCAACCTGAGGGTCTGCAGAACCTATAAAAGTGCTTCCTTTGGTCACCCTGTTTTAACGCATGCTGGGGCTTGGGTCTGCCTCTGATAGACTGGGAGGAGTAGACACATTCCAGAGATCAGGTCTTGGTCTTATCTCTTCCCCTACCCCAAATCCTCACCCTCCACGTTATCTCTTTTTACTACAAATGCAGAGACCGCCTAGGGAAGTGTGAAGGGATGGGTTTTAATCAGGTTTGGGGGAGGAAGGGCAATAACGCAGCTCAAAGAAAGATGAGAACAGTTGAAATTTTTTAAATGACACTCTTCTGTTATAATTCTTGTGTATTGTGTATTGTATCCTACAAATTATGAATTTGTTGTAATCTGCAGTGTATATGTGCATTTGCCAAATGCTGCTTGGTCAAAACAGTGTTAAATAAAATGGTAAGAAATGCTACCAGGGCTTTGCATGGGTTATTTAATTCTATCAATGATAAACAATGTTAATGTGCAGCATCTCAGTTGGCACAATATCATGTTTCATTTATATATGCTGAGACATATTTAAGCATGAATGATACTGTTTTCCGACGCACACATTTCCTAATGATTACTTGGGAGAAGTATGATAGAAACAGCAGAAACCTTTTTCTCTCATATAAACCTGTATGTGCTGTGCACACAGACTGCCGGCCGCATAGTCACGTGGGTGGCCAGCCACTTAAACATCTTCCTACATGTGCTTTCATTGGTAAATGTAAAAGTAGGTTTATACATGTGGATTCAATTATATGAACTTGTACACAATTCTGGACATACGTAAAAATCTTTTTTGTACCCTTTTGACCTTTTTGGAGTCTTTTGTGCATTTATACTTATTTTCTCATATATATTTCTACACTGCTGCTATCAACATGATGTCAATTCCACACATGGTTCTTTTTTTTTTTTTTTTTTTTTTTGCGGCACAGGGGATTGAACTCACAACCTTGCACCTGCCAGGGCAGGCGCTTAAGCCACTGAGCCAAACTCCCGGCCCTAGTGTTTTGAGGCAGGGTTGCACTATGTAGCTCAGGCCGGCCTTGCGCTTGCATTGTAGCCCCAGCCAGCCTTGAACTCACAACGCTCCTCCTACCTCAGCCTCCCGAGTGCTGGGATTAAAGGCGTACTCCACCACGCCCGGCTCCCACACATGGTTCTTTATGTGTACATGTATGAATATCTCACTGCCACATTCTGATGTGCCTAGAAAGACGGAAGTATGCCCCCATGCAGAATCATATATGTCTATGGGTGTCTGTGTTGGTACATGGGACTCTCGTATCTGCTCCATCTGGCCAAGGAGCATGAGCTGTCTGTTACTCCGGGAGGCACCAGACCTGGCAGGTAACTTCTGTGTGTTTGCCTTATGTAAGCCTGGAGGCCTTGAGGATGGGAAACCTGGAGGAGCAATGCCAGCCCGCCTGGCCTCTGATGGAAGAATATGAATGTGCAGAGGTGGTAGAGGTATTCAGGTAGCTGGTCTCTCCGGACAGAGATGCCTCCAGAAAAGGTTCCAGCCTTTCACTTGCTCATCTCACAAACATGTCGCAGAGTTATATAGGGGTCAGGATACCTAGTCAGCTCCTCTGGGCCTGTCCTGCTACTTGTTAACTGTCTGAGCCTAGGTCACATGCTTTCTGAGCCTCAGTTTCCAAATCTGTAAAGTGGAATATTGGCCTACACAGGTGATCCTCCCCAGCAAAGTAGAAACATCTGGGGAGCTTTTAAAAAACACATTCCTGGGTCACAATTAGATCAGCTCATCAATTAGATCAGCATCTCTGGATGCGAGTCTCTAAGATCTTATTTTTAAAAGAGCTCCTAGGTGATTTTACTTTCAACCAGAATTGAGACACCTGGACTGAACTGATCTCCAAGGCTCTTCCACCTCTAAAACTCTGTCCTGTAGGACTTTTTTTATATATTCCCCATCCCCAGGACACTCAGTTGAAAGTTCTAGATTCGCTAGAAGATCATAAAAAGCCACTGAAAACCCCCAGCATGGTGGCTCGTGCCTGTAATCCCAGCTACTCAGGAGTCTGAAACAGAAAGATCACAAATTTGAGGCCAGACTGGGCAATTTAGCAAGACACTGTCTCAGAATAAAAAAAGGACTGGGGTTGTAACTCAGTGCTTCCTGTGTTCAATCCCCAGTGCTTGGGGGAAAAAAAGTAATTGAAACTATCCTTTCAGTTTAGTAACAGAACACTTTTGAGTAAATTATCCTGGAAAAAAAATGCTTACATTCTGCATACCCAACTCTGTTTCTTTGTTTCCTTTCCAATCTTCTATCTCTCTGACTCACTCATCCAACATTAATTACATGCCACATATGCAAATGCTGTAAGTGGGTACCTGATAAATATGATAAATGTGATAGCTACTGTACACATTTCCTGTCTGGCTCCTCACCCAACCTGTTGGATAGCAGACTATATTTAGCTGGGTAAATGAGAAGGCACAGGTCCCAGGAGAAAAGTTCTCTCTCTCTCCCAGCCCTGAGTCAGAGAATACCAGCTCCCAGGCCCATGGCCCAGTTCTGGAACCTCTAGTGGAAGCTGAAGAAAGCCTTGAGCCTCATGTCCTAGAAAGCTGCTCTCAGACCTGGGCCTTTGGGAATCCCACATTAATATTCTCCAACCACAGTTCCCGGGCAGAGCCCTTCCCTCTTGAAAACAAACTCTGTGGTCACACCTGCTGGAGGAGCCATCAGAGATAACCCTAGCTGTGCCAAAGGACCTCTTCTCCATTGGAGGATGGTTAAGTGGGTGGAGGGGCTGGCCACTCTTGGGGGTGAGGTGGGAGGTGTTTGCCCCAGTGGGAGGGTTCCCACTTTCCACTTAGTGTTAGCATTGATTCAAGTTGACTTTTGGGTCCTCCAAAAGAACCTGGTTCTCTCTCCCACTGTCTCCCTCTCTCCCTTTAGTCAGCCTGCCAAGGCGTTTGGACCAGCTTTCTTTAGGAAAGTTGATCCACTGTGGCTGTTGCTCCACCCAGGTGAGCACTAGAATAATGTCTGGGCCTGAGACTCCTATAGGTTTGGGCTTTAGCCTTCTTGTCCTTTTCTGACGATTGCTGATTTCTTGGTTTGCCTTTTATATTTTTTCTCTTCTTTCACATCCTCTCCTCCTTCCCTGATGACACATCAAGTCTGGCTTTGGGCCTCCAAGGGGGCCTGCATACAGAGTGGGAGAAGCTGCCGAGCTCGTGGCCATCTCAAACCATACTGGGTCCCTGTCCCCCTGCCCTTCCTCCTCCTCGGCAGGGTTGGTGCTGAGAAGGGAGCCCCAGAGATAGCACAGGCCCCTTGGATTCTTAATCCAGATCCAGAGCCCAGCCTCCCAGGCTTGAGCCCCCTTTCAGGGCTTACCTCCCCTGGGCCTGGGGAGTATCACACCCCGGGATGTGATGGATTCCCCGGGCACATTCAAAGGGCTCACATTTGTTTGCAGTGTGGACCTTGAATCTTGCTCTGGTCATAAATGTTGTTTATTTTGACTAGAACCTACTGAAAGGGGGTTGGGAGTAAGAAGGGCCAAGAGAGGGAAGATCATAAAACCATTAGCAGGACAGGGCTTTAAGGGGTCATAGGATCATAGAAATTTTCTGACTCGAAGGAACTTAGGGCATCAGGAAGGTCAGAAATGGCCTCAAGGGGTCACATAGGGCTAGGGTAGGGCGCTTGGGCCTCTTGTGTGAGGACCCTTGCTAGAAAGTAGATGCAGAGTGTGGGGGCATGACCCCCCAATAACCTTACACCAGGTGGGGGAGGCCAATAGTTGCTGAACATGATGGATTTGCCTTCCTGGTGAGAAGGACCAATTGCCTGGCTGCATATGGAGCCTCTTGTTCTAGGGAATGAATATTCTCCCGAGTCAAGGATTCTGCTTCCTGCAGTATTTATCGAGCAGCTAGTGTACACTGAATCCCATGCTTGCTGCTCTTCCATTACCTTGTTCCAACCTTTGAAACAATTGGGAAAGAGAAGTTTTTATTATCATCTCGCAGAAAAGGAAGATGAAGCTCAGAAAGGGAAGATGGTTTGCCCAAGGTCGCCCAGAAAGTTAGTAGTAAGGCTAGGATTAGACTAAGAGACTTTGGGTTCTAATCTCATCTCATTTCCCCTCCTTTCCACCATCCACTATGGTTGAGTCTACCACAGCCTGAGGGGCCAAATTGGAATAGGGTTCTCTTCCCTCTAGGTTGGGTTAGGGAAAACTCAGGGGCAAGCCTCCTTCTTGTCGGGGAAGATAGCAGTCTTGAGCTGTGTTGAGTCCCTAGACTAGAACTGGTCCATCCTGCAGAGAACACACTCTCCTAGGTCCACCCTTAGTCAGGAAGTGTGCTGGGTGTCTTTCACCTGCTGTGCAATAAATCGGTGACTTCACCTCCTGAGCCATACCTTCCAGATCCATCTCCACCCTGGGGAGCTTTGTGGGAACTGAAGGTTGGTGGAGGGGGTGGCAAAGCGATTGACTTTGAGCTCCTCATGGCTGTAACAGCTGGAGGGGTGGGTAGGGGGAGATGAGACTAGGATTTAGCTCCAAACTTGACTCAGATCACAAAAAGATACCTTGAAAGCGGACAAGCCAAGGTTTGCTAAGATCCCGGCTGAGAATGTGAACAGCTGAGAGCCAGGGCAGAACTGGGCGGCGAAGAGGCAGCTTAAGGGGAGGTTCCTCCTTGAGCCCCTGCCTGTGTAATCCAGTTGCTCAGAGAATGGAAAATTCCCTTCTCTTGCCCCGGCCCCCTCCCCAACAAAGGCTTTCTAATAGGCCTGCCAGCTTTGGGGTGCTAATCTGCCCAGACATCCACTCTGTGAGCAGGTTGCCTGGGGTCCCCATCCCAGCTGCCCCTCAGCGGGAGATGAAGGCCGGGGCATGGGTCTGGGGAGTTGAGGGGATCTAGCTCTCTGACCTGCCCAAAGGAGGAGAGAAACAAATAGGCCTCAGTGTTGGGGGCAGCTTGAAGGTTAGGGATACACCTCAGAATTGGAGGGAGGTGGGTAGGAGGGCTGGGCCCATGGCAGAGGTACCCGGGGCAGGGCGTCTTATTAAATAGCTCCATTATTTCATCCACTATGCTCCCTTCCTTTTTATTTAAGGATGACTCCCTCCCCAGCACCTTTGCCTCCCCCACCCCCGCCACTTTCACTCATCCATCCACTGAGCCCTGACAGCTGCCCTGCGGGTGAACTCCTATCCTCCTGCGGCTGGAGACACCAGAGGGGCTCAGGCCAGAGCGTGGCCCTCGGTGCCAGTCCTCACCCGCCATGTGCGCGCACACGCTCAGGATAGGACTGCCTCGGTTGCCCTGAGTCTGCCTGAGAAAGAAGAAAATGGAGGGGGAGGAGACAGGCAGAAGCACTAGGAGGAGGATGAAAAGGAAGAAATGATGAAGGGGAGAAGAGGAAGGAAAAAATAAAGCAGTGGAGCAGGCAGTGAAAGAGGAAAAGGGAGGAAATGGAGAAGGGAGCTGAGGAGAGAAAGATATCAAGAACAAGAAGATGGAGAGTAGGGTACATGAAGGCTGGAGTGGGGCATTTGTTGAACATGCTCCAGGCCCTGGGTTCAACTTTCAACTCAGGGCAAAAACAAAAGCACAAACAGCTGAGTGCTGTGACATATACCTATAATCCCAGCTACTGGGGAAGCTGAGGCAGGAGGATCACAAGTTGGGGGCCAGGCTGGGCAACTCAGCAAGACTTTGTCTTATAATAATAATAATAATAATAATAATAATAATAATAAAAAGCCAGGCGTGGTGGCACATTCCTTTAATCCCAGTGCTCAGGAGGCTGAGATAGGAGGAGCGTTGTGAGTTTGAGGCCGGCTTGGGCTACAACGTGAGCGCAAGGCCGGCCTGAGCTACATAGTGCGACCCTGCCTCAAAAAACCAGGACTGGGAGTTTGGCTCAGTGGCTTATGCACTTGCGTGGCAGGTGCAAGGCTGTGAGTTCGGTCCCTGGTGCCACAAGAAAAAAACAAAAAAAAAACTTAGTGGTAGAGTACTTGTCAACATGTGTGAGGTCCTGGATTCAATCCCCGCAAAAAGCAAACAAGCAAACTCCAAACAAGCAACTAGGAGCAGGTCATCCTTCCTAGCCAAACGGGATGGGGTGGGGGAGACAGAGTGGGTGGTGAGGGGGTGGGGGAAGGAGGGGCCACACCTGCAGACAGGAAGCTGGGCATCTCAGGTGGGAGGGCTGAGGCTGCATGGAGCTTCACTGGCACAGCTCCCACCTCTGGGCACACAGCCCTCCCTCTGGGTAATCAGGAGACTACCACAGCGCCTGTCAAGGTCTACCCCAGTGGTGATCGGTGGTGATCGCAGGGGCTTCCTGCTTGGGGTTTTCAGGCCAGTTCCCTCTGGTCACTATGGGGAATTGGTCTCATTATTGGATTTTATATTATGATAGGAGGGGCTCTAAAGCTAAAGTATTTTTCCATGTCCTTAATGTATAGTTTGGAAACCGATGCCTGGAGAAGGAAACACCCTGGGTCACAGTACAGCTTTCCTAACCTCTCAGGTTAAGGCGGAGACAGCAGCCAGAGATCAACAGAGCAGTGTGTGTCTTTCGGTGGAGGGCCCAGCCTACATTGGTCTCAACTCCTGAGAACTCTCCTCCTCAGATAAGGAACACATTTGTGTTGGGAGCGCTACCATACTGTGAGGCAGTACGCTCTTCTCAGGGAATCCGTACACAGATCCTGTCACGAGGATATCCTGTGCCCTGCACTTATAGACTAGTAAACCAAGGCCCAAAGAGGTGAAGTAACTTGTTCACCATTACAGTTACGAATTTGAACTGTGATTTGCTCAAAGCACATGCTGAATTTCTTATGGCATATTTTTTGGGTTATCATAGCTAATGCTCTTCTTCCCTACTGCCTACTGCCATACCCTAGGTTAGATCTGAGATTGGGGGATCTGATGTTGGCAGGGAGAACACAGCTGGGTGGATCCCTCTGACATATCTCCCTCCCCCCACCCCACCCCACCCAGAACCCTGCAAAGACAAGGGTAAATTCCCCTGAGATGCTTTGTGATTTATCTGGTGATATCATTATTTTATGGAATGGGCCAAAGAGGTGTCAGGAAGCAAGTTTGCTATAAATCTCTTTTCTTCTTCCCTTTCCCTCTGTGCGTCCCCTCCTGGGATTTATGGTGGAATCTGTTCAGAGCTAGGGACGTGGGGCTTGGGTTCAGGCTTGGGGTGGGAAGGCAAGGAACAATACATCTTTCTCCTCCAGGATCCGCTAAATGTGCCCATGTGCACTACTCAAAATCATCATAAGCCTGCAGTGCACCGTCCTCAAAGACTTTGGCACTCACATGGCTCTGCAGACAAGCACGTTACCTGTGCCAGAGATGCATTATTGGGGCCACCCTATGGACTTCTGGCCCATATGTGCTTCCCTCACTGGTGGGCATGGGTTTCTGAATTAAGTCAGGAATTGGAGTGCAACCCGGCAGGGACTAGATGTGTGACCCATGTGTGATGACTCTGAGGCCAGGAGGAAGGGGTGATGGGGTCATAGTGGACATGGAAAGGAATCCACTCCTGAGTCATTTTGAGAAGGCAGCTTAGAATCATACTCTTACCCTCCAGCAAGACTCCTGGGGAAACCTTGGTCTGCACTGCAGAAACAGACCTGTACTTGGGGTTGAGTACAAGTTCACCCCAAGAGGGCAGATAAAGGCTGGGCCTCCTCTTTCTGCAGCATGGACTTTCATAGCTGTGAATGTGGGCTGTTGTCCTGAGCTGAGCTTGGTCAGCTCAGAGGCCCACACATGCTGGCTGAAACAGAGGTCTGGAGATAGCTCAGCCCAGCAAGGGAAGAGACAGAATAAAAGGAAAGCAGGAGAGAGGGAAGTAAAGTGTTAGGTAGAGGAGGAAGGAGGTAGAAATAGAAGGCAGGAGAGGCCAGTGACAGCCTTTTCTGACTTGTTCTTTCTCTCTCTTTTTTTCTTTCTTCCTTTTTTGCAGTATCGGGGCCCGAACTCACAATCTCGCACCTGCCCGACTGGCACTTAAGCCACTGAGCCAAACTCCCTTTCCCTCAGGTGGCCACCTGACCAAGGAGGCCTCCACTACTCACTAGCTGGCTCTTGCAGGAGAATTTCTCTGAACAATCCGTGGCCCCAGGAGGATGAGTCTTAGGTACCCCATAACACTTCATAGTTCCAAATTCAATATCTAGGACCTTAGTATGTGTGTGGGAGGGGGGGCACTCAGAAAATCCTGGCTGAATGACTGTAGGAGGAAAAAGGAGGAAGAGGAGATGTCACCCCTTGAATGGATACCAGGTGGCTCCCTACCTCATCCTCTGCCTGCTGTCCTCCTGACTGCCCAAGCCAGGGCTGCGCTGTGTCTCCAGCTAAATATATGGAATTATCTATTACAATACTTCAATATTTATTACATTGATTTCGCTTTAAATGCTTTGTAAATCATAGCAAAAAATAATGGCCTTCCAACAGAGAGTCATATACCGTAATCAACTGGAAGAAAGTCGGCATTGTAATTTAAAAAAAAAAAATCCTTATGTGAGTCTCTCGTTTAAATTAAGAGACAGGACGTGATTCAAATAATAAGACCCAAGTGAGGCTGGTTTTTCTTGGCAAATTAGTAGAGGTTTTAACTGGAACTGAAAAGGTGTTAAGGTGGAACACTGACCTTATTAGACCTTAATTATTTTCTGTTGTTACATTCCTGGAGTTGAGGGATTCCCCCCACCCCCGAGTGGTCATGTTAAGCCTCATCTCAGGAACTTTGGCATTACAGAGAGATCACTTTTCAAGAGGTATTAGTGGGATAAACATTAGACACTTTGCCAGGGTCTCTTTTCTCCATTTTAAAGTTTCCTGGGCACTTTCTTGTTCTCGTCCTTCAAAGCTGAGAATTCACCTGACTCAGTGTCCCTGGCTTCTCTGAGTTTCTGCTTTGGTAGCAGCCTGCTCTTTTTGGATCAACCCCCTGTCCAAGTGGGTGGACCAAAATGTCTCTCTGGGAGAGAGGGGTGTATGTGCATGTCTGCTGGTGGGCTACACAGCAGCCAAACCTCTGCTTAATGTTTACTGGAAACTTCCTGATGTACCTTCCATGGCCAACACTGGCTGATCATCAGTCCCAAGGCTGGCCAGGTCCAGCTCAAGATGCCCACACACCCAGAGAGGAACGTGGACACACGCCAACCCCCTAAATGGAATGGTGCAATCAAATGGTCTGGCACTGTGTCTGTTTCCTTTTTGCTGGAAGGAAGAGCAGTTAGAAGGGAGTCCTCTCCAACCTGCCCCATTGGACCTGGGATAGAGTTCAGGTGTAGGAGAGACATACTGAACCCTGAGAGGCCTTAGGGCAGACAGCATTCCACAGCTGAGCCCTGACTTCCCGAGGGTAACTCCACTGAGTTCCTTAAGTGCCATCAGTTTGGTTCCAAATTTGGATTTGACCAGAAGGACCTTTACCTGAAACCTGGTCTTTTGGGGTCCAGGTCTAATAGTATCCAGATAGTAGTCATTACCCAGGAGAAGGTCAGGGTGGGGCAGAGAATTAGTGGGAAAGGACTAGCAGTAGGTGGGATCCATCTGGTCACCACGGGTTGGAGGACTCCTCAAAAGAAGAAGGAAACCTAGGTTTTCTGTGTTTGGCCATCAGCTGAGACAGTTGGGGCATATACCCTAAAAATGGGGCTGGTAGTCTGCAGGAAACATCCAGAAATCCCAGACTGTCAGGTTCAGAAGGGCATTCAAAGCCATCTCAGCAGACTCTTGCTTTATTGAAGGGGATGTAAATGCAATGTGAAATGACCAAACCGCCTGACCAAGGCTCCATGGCAGGGAACGGTGCTGAGGTAGTGGTGGGAGGCAAGAGATATAAGTGCAATGAGGGAGCCAGGCTAAGACCACAGAGCCTGGAACCTTGATGTGCAAAGGTCTGCCCCGGCTTTTGGCAAGGACACATGAACCCTTGCTCCCGGCCAGGCTCAACCTGTGTCTCTCATGGCTCAGAAAACCTGCATTGAGGAAGGAAGATGTGCCAGGAGTCAGAAGTCTGAGCTCCAACTCTGGGTGAGCTGGAAATACTTCCCCTTTCCAAGCCTACTTCCATCCAGCGTCACTTATATAATCCAGCATGGGGAGCGGTGAGAATTGGCTGGGAGGCTGGTCGTATGACAGAGTTATAAATTGTGAAGTGCTTCGCGGGTGGGAGGGACCGTAGTGACCATCCTGGATTGTTGATCTAAATATAGAGAATGACTTAATTGACTTTTGTTTGCCAGCTCAGGGTGAACTTCTGGCATTTCCCTCCCTCTTTCTTACCTTCCTATCCCTTAACACCAAATGCTGCCCCATCAGGCAATGGGACAAGGGATAGAGCTTGTTCCTTCCAATACCATAACTGTAAGATAAATATTATTGTGTCCATGTTATAGATAAATAAACTGATGCCCAGAGAGATTAAATAACCCACATATACAACTTGTTGGGAGACAGAACTGGGGTGTGAACCCAAATGTCTTTAACTTTGAATACACCAAAATTCCAACTCAAGGGTGGTAATAATACACAGCAGAACATGAACTTTCAAGGGAAGGATTCCTAGATAAGTGTTTGTTACTATAGCCCAAAGCCTTGAAACAACGTCTGGCACTCAGTGAACAATAAATATGTTAAATGAACAAATGACAACTTTAATGGAAACTTCGGTGGGGCAAAAGTGACTTAGGAATAAACAAGTTACTGGCAGCAGTACCTTTCTTCCATCACAGTTTCACAGAAGGTTCCATGCAGTGGAAGTTTTTGGGAAGCATTTCGTTGCCCATGCCAGCCTCCTCCAGCTGTTTCTCTCCAGGGGCACCATGACAGAGGTTTGAAACTGTAGTAGGAGTTGAACAACGAGGGAATAAAGTTAGGAAATGGCTGTGTTAAGAGTGAAGTAAGGTCACTGTAGCCATATACAGATGCTATTGTCTGATGGGCACAAACCTTGTCTTACTCCTTGGTAGACTTTATGGGGAACACTACATGATCATTTCCTTTCTTCTTGTTCCTCTTTGAAGTACTGGGGATTGAACCCAGAGCCTTGTGCATACAAAGCAAGCACTCTCCATTGAGCTATGTCCCCAGCTCCAGGAACTAACTTTCAATGCAGGCAGTTTTTACTGAGCATCTACTTGTGCCATGCACTGAGTTAAGCCCTAGCTGGTGAACAAATGTCCAAGGAGGGGCCTTTGGCTTTCAAGAGTATGTCAGGGCCAGGGCCCCTTTTAGGGAGACCTTCCTCTGGGGAGCCAGGAACAGCAGAGCATGCCCAGGAGCTTGCTGGGCCCAGTTGGGCTCTTGGGAGTGCACAGAGACACAGCAACTCACTTCAGGAGGTCAGCCAGGGAGCTTTCTCCCTCTCCGCTTCCATCCCCTCAGCCCCCATCCTCTGCCCCCCAGCTCCCCTGGCTGAGTGAAAAGGTACAAGAGGGAGTCTGAGAGATTCTGTGCTGTTTGTTTTGGGTTCAATGGAATCTCATTTACACGTGTTAATTGCAACTAATTGGCACTAATTGGATGAACAGGAAACCCTCTGGGAGCACTCATACCTTTAATTTGTTGTAAATATCATTAATTAACATATGCTAATTAGAGCCAATTAACATTGATTAAGGGTTGCCAGCTACTTGGAAAGTACAACTCTGTGTCCTCCTCCCTTGGTTTTTTGAAGTCAGCACAAAGTATATGTGAAATCGGGGAAGAGAGGACGACTCATGGGACAGCATCTCCAGCAGCCCCCACCTAAGCTGGGCACTGGAGGAAGCACCTTGCCTCCCCTCCCCGGGGCAAGGGGGTCTGCCTGGTGAGGACTCTGCAAGATTAGCACTGCTCAGGGACTGGAGAAGGTCCTGGGGCTAAGATCCTGTCCTTAGTGGGCTTCTGGGCAGGAGAATTGGAACGCATAGCCTGAAATAGCATTAGGAGTCAGCTGGCAGGGAGTGTGGTGTCACCGAGGCCAAGTGATGTGTAGGACGCCTTCTGCAGAGGTGAGGGGTGGTCCCAGCCCATCTTGCACGCTATGTGTGCAGCAAACCTCTTCCATCTGACTTAAGTGTGCAGATGGGGAACCTCCTTCATCGTACATGAGGTTTATAGAAGGCAGGACAACCCCTATAGACATCTGCTTTGCTCATTTTGGTCAAGTCTAGAAGGCTATTTAAACTTTCCAATGTCTGGGTGTCAGATAGTAAGAAAAGTCAGGGTTGGGTCTGTAGCTCAGGGGTGGAGCGCTTACTTCATGTTCACAAAGCCCTGTGCTCAATCCCTGGGCCCAGCAAAAAGAGAAAAAGAAAATCATTTGCCTGGGAGCCAGAAGGTTTTTAAGCCTACTTTTTGTTCTGTTACTAACTAGCTATGGGACCCTTGGGACTCATTTAAAAATATACAAATTGTTTTATTTTAGTCCAATTAAAAAGAAATAAATGTTTATTGCAGACCTCCCCCACCACTGGCTCCTGCTGTAGCAGGCTCCCTGGGCTACCTGGTCCAGTCCCTTCTCTATAGGGGTCACCTAACCATTTCCTAGCCAGTGCCTGGCTTTCCTAGCAGGCAGCAAATTTCCCAACTTGAGTTCCATCTGTCTTATTCATTTGGGCTCTTCATGGACACTAAAGACATTTGTTGCACAAATGAATGAATAAACACATAAAATAAAACCATCTGCAATTTCTACCACTGCAAAGAAAAACAACATTTAATGCAATAAACGGTTATACATAAATATGTTATATATAAAACATAACACATACATGGTGGTCTCAAAAGGCTTAGTTTTTGCTTTAATGATTTTAAAAGTATGAGGGCTACAGTCTTTAACATGAATAATCATTCTAAACCTTGATCCTTTAGATTTATTATACACATTCAACTTTGCGAACTTTGTACAATAAAATTTTATTTTCCCATTTCAGTCCCTCTGATGGAGGTAGTAAACAATGATTCAAAAATTAAAGCTAAAATTTTATTTTTAAAAACTCACAAGACCAAACATGTAAAAAAGATTTAAATAATTAAATGTGCAAATGGCATTTTTGTTAACTTGTAGTGCTTAAATTTTTGAAGTTATTAAAATTAAGCCTTTTGGAGCATCCAATATACACACTATGATTTCTCCTTTATGAACAAGTCTAGTGCATGTTTTGTCAGGGTGGCATAACATTCCAGAACATGGGTGCACTGTAATGGGGTTCTTCCAATTTATTGCTATAACAAATAATGCTGAGATGAAGATTCTTGCCCTTAAAACTTTGCATACATTTTGGATCATTTCCTTGAGCAATTCCTAGAAGGAGAATTAAGAAGCAAAGGAAATGCCCATTGCAAGGCTTTTGCATGTGGGGCCAACTTGCCCTGCAGAAAGGCCGCACTAATTTATGGCTGATCAGCAACAGATGAACATGTGGACTCTTCCTATCACTGCCAATGCTGGGCATTGCTCTTCTCTTTCAGCTGCTGGCTAAGTCATTAGATGGATCTTCTTCTCCGTGGAATGGGGTCAGTGATACCAGTACTTCTTCAATACATCCCAGGCCTCATGTGGGGAGAATGTGGGTCCTTTGTAACCCAGAGACAGGAACATTTGTTCTCCAGGTGACCTGAGAAGAGAAAGCTATTTGCCCAGAGTTGGGCTGCTGGTGCTGATGGAAAAAGATGGGCCTGGTTGGGCTACAACCTGGGAAACCTCACCTCCAAGGGACTCTCTGTGGGAGATCTTCGGTCACTTAGAGAAACACAGCTGTCATGGAGATGTTATTTGGTGTTCAAAACAGTGCAAATCAGAAGTCTGGAAAACTCTGTGAGAAACCTACGAATTGGGACAGACCCTACTTTCTATATATTCAAATGCTTCATGTTCCTATAGCCCAACGATGGAGGGGCTAGTATAATCCCCATTTCACAGATGACAACACTGAGGCTCAGGAAGCTTAATAAACATGTACCAGCTCACACAGCTGCCAGGGAGCAGGGTTTTGATTTGAATTTAAGTTCAGTTCCCACTCTACCTGCTGAGTATTGCTGCCTCCCTCCCCTCCCTTTGGCTTAAGGGATGGCTCTCCAGGTGGAATCCCAGCGGCTAGGAGATGGGGAGCCCCTTACCCTGCATGGATTCCTGCCCCCAGCTCCCTCCCCATGGAAATCTGAGGTCTGAGGGAAAGCTGCTGGTGAGGTTCACAGCAACTTAATTACCAAAGTGATTTTAATTTGTTTTTTGTTAATTGAAATCTCATTAAGCAAGCAATTTACTCTAACACAGCTCTGGAGTCCACAGTCCTCACTTTGGTCTGGGGATTGTGCTTCGTACTTGGTCCTGTGGCATGTGTGCATTTGGGTAAGTGTGTGCACATGTACCAACCGTGGCAGGGTCCTCTCGGGTGGTCGGGATGTCCTTTCTCTTTCTTTGCCTATGTTCCCTTGTCCCACCACCATGGGGCCTGCCTTGGCCTGTCCCCTGGAGTGGTGAGAAAAAAATTAATCTGAGAGCTGGGTGTGGTGGTGGACTGTGGGAGGCTGAAGCAGGAAGATCTCAGGTTTGAACCCAATTTGGGCAACTTAGCAAGACCCTGTTTCAAAAATAAATAAGTAAAAAAGGCCCTGGGTTCAATCCCAGCACTGCCAATATAGAAAGATCCAGAGTTGTCCCTCTGCAGGGTGTATGTGCACTCAGGAGTGCGACATATAGTGGACACACACACACACACACACACTTTTGTGTTTGCTCACCTTCGTGCTGAGCACTGTTCCATGAACTGAAGATGCTGATGGAGGAGGAGGACGATGGGTCTTTGTCCCTCGCACTGCCTTGGAAACGGAGCCTTCTGCACGCATCCCAGCCCTGGCCCACAAACACACCTCAGGGCACCTCACACAGCTCTTGCCCAAGTCCTGCCTGTATTCTGCCTTCCTGACCCCCACCCCCTTACTTCCTACTGAGTCCTGGGTGTCCCACCCTTTGGACCCTCTCTACTGTCTGTGTGCCAGAGGGGTGTGCTTCTCTGGCTGCGGGGCTGACGAGGAAGCAGAGACTTTGGCCTGTGTCTCCCGGTGAGGAAGCGGAGATGGACGCTCTTCCAGCCCTGTGCCTCTCCACGCCGCTCACCTGCTTTGTGGTAAATGAAGGAAGCATTGGATTCTGCCCAGTTTACAAAAATGATGGTAAAATATACATAACAAAATCGACCATTTGCACTATTTTAAATTCATGGCTCAATGGCATCAAGATAGTCACCTTTTAAAAAAGTTTATCTATATATATTTTAATCAGTGCACATTTGCAGCACATGATTCCATTCATTGTGGGGAGCAGGAACATGCACGTGACACATCTTCATTCTTCGCCCCCTTCTGCTTCTCCCTCCGGCCTCCCTCTGTCTCAAGCTCCCTTCCTATTTACCAGGGATCTACCTCCCTCTCCTTGTCCATCCAAACTGAGACTGCATGTCAAGCAGCTTCTCACTGCTCTTTTCCCTGGCCCTGGCGAGCACTGGTCTGTTTCTGTCTCTGTCTCTGTGAATGGCTGGCTCTAGGTACCTCACCTGAGTGCCCTCCTGGTCTGTTAGTCCTTCTAAGTCTGGCTTGTTTCTGAGACGGTGCTTTTTAAGGGAGGTCTCTTCTGAGCCCTGGCTCTGTCATTTCTCTTGCTGCGTGTTCCTGGTCCACTTTTATTCCTCTCATCTCACAAATTATCATCCTTTGCCATCTTTGTCCTTTTCATGTTGTGAACTCCAAGAGGGCAGAGCCACTCGGCTTCTTCATGGCTGTAGCCCTGGCTTTGCTGTGAGGGCTCTCAACTGGGTGTTTCATGATGGGGCCACCCATCTTTTGGGATGGTTTTTATTTTCTCCTCCCCTCCTCTTCCATCCCCCACTTCCTTCCTTTCCTCCCTCCTTCCTTCCTTTCTTCCTTCTCTGTTATTGGGGTAGTGGAGATTTAATCCAGGACATTTACATTGGGCTACATCCCTATCCCTTTTTTATTTTTTATTTTGAGACAGTCTGTCACTGAGTTGCTAAGTTGCCCAGGCAAGGCTCAAACTTGCAGTCCTCCTGCCTCAGTCTCCCAGCATGTGCCGCCATGCACAGCTTGGGATGGCTATTACCTTATTGAATGGGGTTGTGGTAGGCACTACAGGCCACTTAGATTGAGCATTCCTGGGCCTTGCTTATTCAATGCCTGTAGCATCCATTGCCAAATAACTTTAATAATCCTGTGATGCCCTTCAGACATGTCCAACTGCTCTGGGAGTGTGTGTGTGTGTGTGTGTGTGTGTGTGTTCGCGTGTGCGTTGGAGGAGCGTTGGCGTGGCACAGAATGGAGACTCAGCGAGCATTTGTTGAAAGGGTGACGAAGGGTGTGTATGAGCTGTGTCTCCAACCTGCTTGGCTGAGATGTGGCCGTGCACACGTGTGGCTGGGAGATTCGCATGCTGCTCCTCGGGCCCGTGTTCCTGGCTGTACCGTGCGGGCAGAGGGTTCCAGGCCCTAATCTTTCTCTGGAATTCTGTCTGCACTGGGTCTTTTCCATCTCCCCTCCTGGTCTCCACTGCCTCTTCCCTTTGCCCTGACTATGGCCACTTGGTAGTTTTCCAGGCCTGACATTTCGAACATGCAATGCCATATGTATCGCCACTCTCAGGTAATTATCACGTAAAATTAAGCTAGTCTTGTACATGAAACCAGCAATTAGCCAGGGACTGAAGGTCAGGGAGAGCTCGTTTATAGAGTCGCTAACAAAATGTTAAGTGGAAGTGTGTGTCAGATGGGCCAGGAGGCTGGATTAGCCGGGGTCACAGCGGTGGGACTGGAGAGCCATGGAGACTCCCCGCTCTGCGGCACTGGGCACAGCGGGAGGAGCTGGCGATTTATGGCTCATGTTTCTCTCCTCAATCTGGGGCACAGCTTTGAAGGGTAGGTTGCTAAGCCTGCTAAGTTCGCATGCGCACCAGTGCTGTTTCCCCATCCGCCCGGAAACCTGGCGGGTCCTGCCCAAAAGCCCGGATGTCAGTCCCCCTCCGGCTCTATTCCCACAGCCCCAACATTTCAGGCTGGAGACTTTGGCTGCCTGAAGATGGGATGAGTTTGCAAGATTCAGAAAATTAATGAATGAGTTCGTTTTTTGTAGTTCTGAGAATTGAACCCAGGGCCTTCACACCGAGCTTACGTCCCTATCTCTTCTTAAATTTTTAAAAAAATTTGAGACAGGGTCTTTCTAAGTTGCCTAGGCTGGGCTCAGACTTGAAGTCACACCTGTGCTTGTCCACTGGGCGGTGACTTCTGCAGAGCTAAGACCCCGTGGCTTTACTCACAGCCTGCATATGATGCGCCCTCATCATTCACACTGGTGTCCATTCAGGGTAGGTACACAATGAACATGTGTCTAATTAACAAGGGCAGGCACGTCCACGGAGAGAGCTCTCTCCACATGTAGAGTCTGAGCATCTGGGTTCCACTTCTGCATTGCTGTGCGGCCTTAGATGACTCACGTAACTTCTCTGATCCTTTAATCTTTTACATCAAGTCCGATGTGTTGAAGTGCCTGAGACAAAGTATTGATTTCTCACCATCCTTTCTTTATCCATAAAATGAGGACTTGAAAGATTCCTCGTGGTCTGTGAAATGATGGGCTCCCAGAGTTAGGAGTTCTGAAAGACATCTGGTTTAACCCTGCCATTTCCAGTGAATGACCATCCGTCTCTGGGCTGTATATCTCTAGTGCCCTTGGCTTCCCGGAAGCTCCCTTGTCCGGACTGACTGCCTCCGCCTGACAAGGCTGGTCCCTCTGGCTAAGGTGACATTTGTAGAGGGGGATCTGCTCCAGTCGGAGACCACATCTCCACTGCGGCTCCTTAAGTAACTCGGTCTGAAGCTGTCACCATCTGGTCACCCCTCTGTGCTTGCTGTCCTTTGTCCAAAGACCCGAGATGAGGCACAGAACTAGGGGGGGAGCCTCATCTTCCTTGTTTAGAACCGGTGTTTCTATTAATTGAACCTGAACTTGTGTTATTGTGATCTCTCTCTCTTTCTCTCTCACCTAGCCCCATGGAGAAGCAAGGCTGAGAGAAAAACAGAATTCCTTTTAAATTTTGTTTGACACTTTTAAAATTTGCATTGAAAAACTCACCATAAGCAAAGTCCAAAAAATAAATGACAAATTAAGAAAAATTTGTAACTCATACAAAGGGGTACTTTCTTTACTAAATAAAGAGAATCTGTAACTCAATATGAAAAGGATCCAAAATTGAATAGGGAAATGCAAAAAAGACATCAGAAAGTTGGCAGAAAAGGACCTGAAAATTACTTTTAAATATATGAAAATGCTAGGCATGGTAGTACATACCTGTAACCCCAGCACTTTGAGAGAACACTAAATTTGAGCCAAACCTGGGAAATTTAGAGACTTAGCAAGATGATGTCTCGAAAAAATATGTATATTTATGAACAGATGCTTAACTTCATTCATCATAAGAGAAATGCATATTAAACTTACAGTTGTTATTTTATGTGTTACATTGCAAAATATCCACATTTGATAGCATTGAATGGTAAATTAGTACGGAAACAAATCCCCGTACACTGTAAGGTATGATACCATTGATATAAATTTTTTAGAGTGGGATTTACCTACTCAAGTTTAAAAATGCACTGATACTTTGATTTGGTGATTTCACCTCTAGGAATATGTCCCAAAGATCTACACCATCTTGCATACTAGAAGGTGTTTTCCATCAGTGCAGGGATTTTTTTTTAACCTGTTCTGTTTTATTGCTCTAGCTCTGGCTCAGCATATAGTAGGTGCTTAAAAAATGCCTGCTGAATTAATAAGTAAATAAATATACAAAATGATATAGATTCAAGGTTATTTGCTACAACATTTTCAGTAAGATCAAAAGAACAGAAGTAGCTGGGTACAGTGGCACAGGCCTATAATTTCAGCTGCTCAGGAGGCTGGAGCAGGAGAACCACAGGTTTAAAACCAGCTTTAGCAACTCAGTGAGACCCTGTTTCAAAATAAAAAATAAAAAGAGCTGGGACTGTCACTCAGTGTGAAGGTTCTTAGTTCAATTCCCACTACTGAGAAAGAAAGAAAGAAAGAAAGAAAGAAAGAAGAAAGAAAGAAAAAGAAAGAAAGAAAGAAAGAAAGAAAGAAAGAAAGAAAGAAAGAGGGAAGAGCAGAAATAACACAAATGTCCAACTGTAATGGAGTAGTATACTGCTGATAAAAGGTCAGCTCTCTATGTACTGATGTCTAAGGATCTCCATGGTGAAGCTCTCAAACTGGCCACTGTGCTTGCTTTTAGGCAGATGGGCTGGGGCCATGGAGCACGGTGAGGGTGGCTTCACTTTTCAGCCCAATGTCTTATATCCTATTCAAATTTTCAATCATGTGAATCTATTCACATAAACAAATAAAATTCAAAATTTAAAAGCAATTAGAGGCCAGGAGTTTGGCTCTGTGGCTTAAGCGTGAGGTTGTGAGTTTGACCCCTGGTGCCACAAAAAACCAAAACAAACAAACAAAAAAACCAAAAAACAAAACAAATAAAAGCAATTAGACTGAGGAATTAACCCCAAACTTTTGGGCCTGTACTTTTGTGTTACATTTGTGTCTGGACATTTCTAATCTATTTTGTTCAGAACTAAAGGTTAGTCTTCCTAAATGAAACACAGTTCTCAAGGCCTTCTCCTGCTCAACAATCTTTGATGGCTCCCTATTGCCTAAAAAATTCCAACTCCTTGTTCTGGGTCACAAGATCTGTCATCTGACCACAACCGACTTCCCACTACTCCCTTTCATCATCTTGTCACAGAAAAACAGCTACTTGCCCTTCCCGTGCCCCTGTGAGTAACATTCCACCCTGTGCCCTGGATGACGCGCTTTGGAAAACCAAGGGCACCATAACCAGTCACATCCACCTTTCAAGGCACTTCTCTTTCTAATCCAAGGCTAGAAATGTCTTTTCACTTTTTTTTTTTCAGTACTGGGATTGAATTTAGCACTTTCACACTGATCTACATTCCCAGTCTTTTTTGTACTCTTTATTTTGAAATGTGATCTTGCTAAGTTGCCCAGGCTGGGCATGAACTTGTGATCCTCCTGCCTCAGCTTCCCAGAGTGCTTTTTTTTTTTTTTTTTTTTTTTAATAGATGTGCACCACCATGGCCTGTCATGGCCTTTTACTTTTTATCTGCATTTCCATTATAGCATTAAAGTTTCTTTTAACCTTCTATTACAGCTGTCCTCACATCCAAAAACTGCTCTTCCAAGCTGTTAGGAGGATGGATGGCAGGGTCCAAATTTGACCCAGTTTGGCTTTGTCCTCAGGGCATAGTGAAATGCCAGGCACATAGGAGGTAAGCAAGAAATGCTGGAGGGATGGGTGTGCCTGAGCCTGGGGCGGTGATGAGTCTATCTGGTGCTTGCTCAGTCTGAGCCTTCACTGTTGGCTTCCTCCCCCCTGAGGAGAGCCTTTGTCACACCTCAGTGCACAGGCCCGGGGCAGGGCCTCCTATAGAGCGGCTCAGCATGACCCCATCCACACCCAGCAGCTTGGCTGCTAAGGGGGGGCCCAGACGTGCTCAGACAGTGAGGCAGCCGCATTCCAGACGGATGAGCTCACGGACCCACCTGCACGTCCTCAGGCTTCGCAGACCCTTGGGCTGACCTGGGGGTTCGAATCCTCATCTTCCCTCTGTGGCTCTGTGCAAAACAGCAACTCTGTGTTTTGGGATCCTCACCTGTGAAGTGGGAAGGGCAGGGCCTGCCTCCAGGCACGGACTGGAGAGAAGGTCGGGGAGGAGCCGGAGGGCCTGGCATCCACCAGCTCTCAGAGGTTGGTTCCCCCAGAAACCTGCGCTGCCAAGCCACAGACACGCAGGAAGCCTCATCAGCCAAACGAAACCTAGAAAGGTAGATGTTGGGCCAAAAACTCACTGCCAAGCAGCATTTTACTACAAAGCCAAATACATTTCTATCTTTTTCTTTGGCTCGACCATTGTTTGGGGTTATTTTGCCACAGCTAGTGCTCTGTTGCTGAGAGCTCCAGGTGCCATCCAGGTGTGGTGGGTGTGGCAGCTTTGCACGTGTGCATGGCCCGGGTGCACGCAGCACACAAGGGCCTGTGCTTATCGTGCAGAGGAGCGCAGTGCAGTCACATGTGTGTGGCATCCCTGTGTCCTCAGAGGCATGTGTTGGCACACGGGCACTGAATGATGCTGGCATGGAGACCCAGGCAGGCCACGACACACTACTGAAAGGAATAAAGCCTGGCTAGAATGCTGAGAAAGAGGAGGTCAAAAAGGAAAAGGGAAGCAGGGCACTGTGGTACATGCTTATAGTCCCAGCTACTCTGCAGGCTGAGGCTGAGGCAGGAGTTGAAGGTCAGCCTGAGCAGCTGAGCAAGGTCCTGTCCTCTCACCTCCAAAAGGAAAAAAGTTAAATTTTCCAAAGGAGGTGGGAGGTGTGAGGGACAGTGGAGTAGAGCACGTGGTGGCCAAAAGCATTGTTGTATCAGGGTTTACAAGGGAAAAGGTTTGATATAGGACATAGAATGTATAGGATTATTTTATTATATTCAATCCAAGAGTCAAATACAAAAGAGTGCGGGAGATCTGTCTATGCACTAGACCCAAAGAATCCAGCCGAGGGCCTGGATCCCATGGCAATGTACTGCATGAGTCCAGCTGAAGACCTAGTGCCCATGGCAATGTCTCATGCAAGTCTGTATCAAGGAGCTGCAGGCCCAAAGGTCAGTGGTAGAAGCTAGAAAGTTTGCTCCAGTGGGGATGAAGAATTTGTGGCAGCAGGCTGAGGGATCTTTGCATTAGAGCCAGGAAGCAACTCTCAAAGTAAGGACCAGAGCTCCCCCAAAAACAACCACAGCCATTTTCAGGGACAGTGAGGACCCCAGCTCCTCCGATGATAACAGCCAAGCTCATATCAGGAAAGCCAGCATGACAAGCTTCTCCAGGAGATTCAACAGCAACATCTTCCCCTCTAGTTCTGCTTTTATGCTGTTGTCATCAATCCTTAGGTGGGTCTTCCACACCCAGCACCACGCTGATTCAGTTCTGCTGGGTGTTACAAGTGGCCCATTAGTTAATCTACCACAAGCATGAAGTTCAAATCTCTGTGCCAATTCCCAGCTTGTCACCTGGGGAAGCTCAGATAGCCACTTTTCACCTCAGTTTCTCATCTACAAAATGAGGATTAGACTAACAGCACCTATGGATTAGGGCCCCCGGAAGGGTTAAATGTGTTAGTACATGTAAGGGGTTTCACAGGGTCTGTATACTGTCAGTGCTTGCTGAAGAAGTGGTGGTAAAGGGGGATTCTTGCCCACCAGCTCTCTTTCCTCGTGTGTGTGTGTGTGTGTGTGTGTGTGTGTGTGTGATGGAACCTAGGACCTTCACACTGAGCTACATCCCCAGCCCCTTATTGCCAAGCTGCTAAATTGTCCAGACTGGGCTTAAACTTGTGATCCTCCTGCTTCAGCCTCCTAGAGTGCTGGGATTATAGGTGTGCACCACTGCGCATGCCCAGTTCCTCATCTTCTTTTTACTTTCTCTAAGATGTCACCTCCCACATCTTGCCCTGTTCTCTCTCTCCTATACCCCCTGCCCTCCCAGTCCCTTAGCAACATCCTGGTCTTTGCCAGAGCCAAGCTGGGAGCAGGCAGCATGTGCCACTGGCAAGGAAAGAAAGCCAAAGGAGAGCAGGAGGTGGAGATGCTGGCTCTAAAATGTGGCTTCTCTTCTTCTCCTTCTCCTTTCCCCTTCTCCTTCTCCTTCTCCTTCTCCTTCTCCTTCTCTTTCTCCTGCTCCTTCTCCTTCTGCTGCTCCTGCTCCTGCTCCTGTTCCTGCGCCTCCTCCTCCTCCTCCTCCTCTTCCTCCTCCTCCTCCTCTTCATCCTGCTTCCCAAACCATGCTCCCAGAGGCAGGAGGTTTAGGATGCAGTGGGAGGGCTCCAAAGAACAGACAATCCCAGCCGTTCCCCGGTGGGCTGGGGGTCAGGCCCCTCCTCGCTCCATCTGCCTCTGCCACGGCCTGTACCATCCTGTTTGCCAGCCTAGCCCAGCAGGTTGGGACCCCAGGCCATGCCAGCCCTGGCCCCGCAGTGCAGGGAATGGGCTGCAGTCTCGGGTCTGTGAAAGGTTCTTCTGCTTTATTTTATTAGTCCATATCTCTACGTTCTGAGTTCTGCGCTTTCCCAGCTCTGTGGCTGATTCTGTCCTGCGCCAGCCTCTCTGGCTGCCTCGCTTGTCCTTGCCTCTCTGCCAGCACCTGCCCCGGCTCTCCTGCCAGTTCTGGGCTCAGAGAGCATCAGGCCCTGTCAGCCTCAGCTTCTGCACAGACCCCTCCCCGCCCCCTGGGCTGAGGGCTGCAGCCCCAGCATCTGGAGGGGCCGGCTCTCTGCTCCAGCCTCCCAGGGCTGTGGACCGCTCCCTGTTCCCCAGCCCACCTTCCCCTTTCCCCTGTCCCCAGCGACTAGAGTCCCCTACCCAGCCCTCTGCCCTCCTGTCCAGGACAGCTTGCTTCCCCCTAGGCCTTGGCTGGAGGCTCACAATGAAGCCGCCTCCCCCCACAGACTGGGAGGTAGACAATCACCATGGCAACAAAGAAAGCCTCCCTTCTTCCCCTCCCCGTCCTCTCCTGGCTTCACAGAAGGGGCTAAAGGTCTGGGTTAGAGGGGGCAGGGAGTAGGAACCCTCAGAGATCCAGGATAGAAAATGACAGAAGAGGGACAGAAGATACTGATGGGACGTGTGTGCGACTTTGGCTGAAAAGTTCTTGAGGAGCCGGGTTTAACCCAGTGTGGTCTAGCGAGGCTGCAGCCACTAGTTGAGTTCCCCAATGTGGCCACGATTCCTCAGGCACGTTGCCAAACACAGAACCTCGAGTTTCATCCTAGACCTACTGAATCCCAAGCTTCCGAGTTGGGCCCTGGGGACTCATATTTTAAAGATTTTTTTTCCCTCCAGGTGACTGCAACATATACCAAAGAAGACATGCCAGTAGACAGCAGCCTGGAGTACAACAGGCCTGTGTTTAAATCCTGGCTTGGTTGTGCAAAATCTCTCCCAGCCTCCATATTTGCACCTGTAAAATGGGAATGATAGTCCCAGCTCTGGGGTGTGTGGTGAGAACTGTGCTTATGAATACCGAGCTTGTGCAGAGCGGGTGAACCTCTGCTTCCCGCACTAGGCTCTGCCATCTCCAGGAGACCGGCAGGGTCTGAGGAGGAGTGTGACCCCCCTCCCCCAGGCCTGCTATGGCCTGGGCCTCCTCTGCTATTATGGGTTACAAGACACTGAAAATTCTCAACATTGGAGAAACACGAAATCATTAAGGCAAAACAATAAATAAAGGCCTAGAAGTTATTACAGAGCTGACAGCACACAATGCCATCCTGCAAAGCAAATATGAATTATTTCAGAACATTTTAAAATGAAAAATCCTTTCTTCTTGCTTCCCATCCCTACAATCCATTAACTCCTCTTTCTATCCCCTGCACTGGGTGGAGAGTGGCTGGGCCGGGAGGGTCCCGGCACAGGGCTTCCTAGAGTCAGCCTAGAAGTCACCCTGCTACTTCTTGGGCCTGAACGCCTTTTGGTTTGCTAAAAGCATCTCCTTGTTCCTGTCTACATCCAGATTGCATAAGCAAGCATTCCTGGGCATCTCTGCTTCCTCAGACACTGCTTCCCTGTGCAGTTCCTGGAAACCCCTTCCAACAGCTCCAGGAAGATGAGCTATGTTCATCTCATTTTACAGATGGGGAAGCAAGTTGGAGAGGTCAGCAACGAGCCAAGCTGGACTTGAGCCTGGGTCATCTCACCCCAGGTTTAAGAGTAAACACAGCGATGCCTGCGGAGGGCTTGGGTGGTATGCGCTAAATGCAATTATTAACAATTACTATTATTCTCAAGTACACATGTAAGGGCTGCCCTGGTTATCTAGTACTACGGAAAGCTGCTGCGGCCGCCTGTCACAGGCCTCCCTGTTTTACTGTCCCGGCACCCTTTCCTTTGTAGTGGTGTTTTCCTCGTTCATGTCACTCGTGGTGCTGTCCATCACTGTTTCAGGCCCTCTCCTGGCCTCCAGGGTTCACATGAGATCCAGGATTGCCCAATCATAATCACCCACTTTTCTGAGCACAGGGACTGAAACTGAGTTGAGACCACTGGGATATTTAGGCTGAGATTTTATATACAGACTCCGAGAGAGGCAAGCTTGCCCCCGCCTCTGCTCTGCCACCTCCATTGTGCTGTGCACATCTTTTCCTACGCAGCCCTCTTTACATTGCACGAAGGAAGCACATCACAGAGAGAGAGAGGGAGAGAGAGAGAGAGACAGGAGAGAGGAGGGAAGGGAAGGGAAGAGAGGAGAGGAGGAAAGAGGAGAAGAGAAGAGAAGACAAGAAAAGACAAGAGAAGACAAGAGAAGAAAAGAGAAAATATGGTCAACGCTTAGACACATTTGCAAGATTTGGCAATATTGCTTTAGTGCCTAGATCCAGCTGCACCCGTTTACCCTTCTCAGTTACACAAGCCAATAATGTCTCCTTCTGGATGAACTAGATTAAGCTGGGTTTTTAGTCACTTTCTTTGATGGGTAGAAGTGTATGTTTGGGGGAAGGTATAGCACATGGCCTTTGATGTTGTCCACATAGTCAGGCCCAACCCAGGAGGCTCATACAGAGTAAGTGTAGTTCTCATACATCCTAATTCCTCTAGCATATAGGAGGCTGAGTGTGTCCTGGGTCAGGAGGTCAAGCCCAAGGGCAACAATCCCAGCAGATCCATTGACTGTGCTTTCTGGATGATTGGAAGCATGTTTTGCTTCTCTGGACCTTGGTCTCCTCGTTTGTAAAGGAAGGGTAGGAATATGTCTCAAAGAGAGCTTTTACTACTAATGTTCTAGAAGTCACTCTGTGTGCCAGTGTATACTAGGCATGCCCACAGGGCCTTCCAGGGCCCCACCCTGCCAGCTTCTTCAATTTCATTTCTTACAATTCTCCTCCATCACCCCATTCCCTTGTACTCTACATACTCTCATCTACTTTAGCTCCTTGAACAAACCATCCATTCATCCATCCATCTGTCCATCTGTCCATCCTCCAGCTCCTGAAATATATCAGGCACTGTTCCAGATTCTGGAGTACCACACAATCCTTGCTCTCATGGAATAAAAACATGAATACAAGTGTGCTAAAGCCAGAAAGGGAGACACAGGATACTTGGCAGAATTTAGAAGGGCCATTGCTCTCTCTCTCTCTCTGAGGAAGGACGGTTCTATCATGTGAGCATTCAAAGCTGAATAAAGAATAGTCAAGGGAAGGCGTGGAAGAACATTTCAGACCCTAGTGCAGCACAGAGTGTATGGTACATAACAGACACTCAGACTGGGAAAGGTATGGCCAGCTTTTGCTGGGGGAGGAATGCAATGTGTGACCACAGATGCTGCGCATTGTCCATCTGGAAAACTCCTATGCATCTGCAGAAACTCTGCTAAGATATTGCCTCTGAGAAATGCCCTACTGACCCCAGAGTTAATCCGTCCTTCCTCTGTGCATCGCTGAAGTCCTACAATTGCACCCTCTCCTTGGCCCTGGGTCAATCTCTTCTCGTGTTTGTATTTTGTTTTAGAAAGTACATTGTCTAGGGCATGATTCTGGCGGTAGCTGCAGTGCTCAGCAAACACAGGTACTCAGTGAATGCTTTTGGGCTGAGCTGAATCACGTGGTGTGGATGTAGCCCTGAGATAACTGTGTCTAAGGCAGGGCCGGGAGGAGCGGCCGGCATGTGTGTAGGTGTCTCTGCATCACATTCAGCAACATTTCCAAAGGGCTGTTTGGAGTCAGTGGGCTGTGACGAGCTACTGACCATTTTCTCAACACCAAGACCAGTGACTCTGCTGGAGGCGTGAAGCAGGCCATGCCCGAGGCAGTGGCCCCCCAGCCTGCACCCCACCCCTCCTTGATTTCCCACTCAGTTCTTCACGTGGTCCATTTGGGGGGACCCTCAGTCCTTCAGGTCTCTGGTGGGACGAGATGCTGGGCTGAGACTGTGCCTCTCCCTAGGGTGCCCCCTAGCTGCTAGCCATGCTGGTTTTCTTGGTGAAGAAACTGATTGTGGGGTTCCCAGCTTAGGGGAGGCCCTTTCTGCTAATCCGTGTCGATGCTTCTCCTCTCTGGCACGTTCATAGCAGTGTCGTCTGTGTGGTGATGCGATGGGCTGGTCTTCCTGTTGGCAACCACTGGGGAGGACCCCAGGTCTCTGCATGGCTCTGGGTGGGCAGGGGAACGGTCCTAGGTGGGCAAATACCTAACAGGTGTGCTGGAAAGAACCTGCCTCAATATTCTTTATTTTACTTCTTTATCTGCTTGGAGTCTGAGGTGACTGGTTCTTTCCCAGGGTAAGGGGAGACAGGCAGTTGGTAAGACAAGAAGAAGGAGAAGGAGAAGGAGAAGGAGAAGGAGAAGGAGAGGACAAGAAGGAGAGAAGGAGGAGGAGGAAGAGGAAAAGGAAGAGGCAGGGAAAAAAGAGCCACTGATCCTCCACCCCATGTCCTTGTCGTCTGCAAGCCAGGTCCAGCACCGAGGCCCTTTGCAGACCCAGGAAAAGTGTGGTATCCCCCACCCCAGCCCTTCCCACCAGCCCATAAGCACACAGCCCATGCCCACCCGTACCCCCTGGCAGAGGAAGCTGCCGGCATTCAGGGAGGGCTGCTCAACCGGCTCCCAGCCTAGAAAGATTTAATTCTTTCAATAGCCCTGGGCACATACTATCTTTATCCCCATCTAGGAGGTGGAGAAATGGAGGCTCCAGGAGCTTCAGAAAATGCCCCAGAGCCTCAAGCCCCTGCTCTGTTCCCTCCTAAGGCACCTGAGAGCAGGGAGGCCCCCCCCACCAAGGGAGGAGACACGATGTTACACCTGAAGATGGGAACAGCCTTGGTGGCCAGGCCAGGCCTCCATTTATAGACATATGACCTACTCTGTTTTCAAGGATGCCTGGGTCCCCTTCTGCCTCTTCCTCTTCTAGCCACTGACAGGCTCCCCAAAACCCCATTTCTTCTGCTAAGTCTTGGCGTGAGAAATGAGGGGAGAGACCCCTTCTCCACTGTCATTCTGGGGTAAATTTTGAGAGAAAGACAGATTTTGGGCCTGGAGGCTAGAGTGTTCCTTGGCTTTCCCAAGGTGACAGTGACCTTGAGCAGATCACTAAAGCTCTCAGAGCCTTAACTTCCTCTTTCGTAAAAGGAAGCTATGACCTGCAGCCTTCCATAAAGGAGTTGTACACGAGACAGTGTGTGTATTTCTCTGTCATGGGCACCAAAAGAACGATTAACCTAAAAGTGATGAATTCAGGTGAGGCTCCAGAGAGGATGGGGGTGGAGTGGGGCGAAAGGGCGATGGGAGCTGGTAGCTCAGAGGGGTGGAGATGGAGAGTGGGGGTGAGGAGCCCTGAGCGCTGTGGAGAGACCGTCGGGCTGAACCCTAGCAGGAAGGTGGGCAGGGCTCCAAGGCCAAGCTGACCTTGGCCTCTGGGTTAATGTTTTTCACACATGGAAGCATTCATTCAAATGAAGTCCTGTTAGGAAGTCCAATAGAGCAAGGTGATAAAGGGTGAAAGTGAGTCTGGGGGTCCAAAGTCCTGCTTTTCAGACTCTCTCCCCTCTGCTCCAACCCTAGGGAGGGCTCATGGAACTCATGCAGCTGTTCTGCAAGGTTTTGAAGGCTCTGCCATGGAGAATGAACTAGAGAGGACCCAACTGAAGTCCTGAGTCTCCGGAGGCCTGTGAAGAGGGCACCAGTGGAAAGAGCTCTGCGCCCTCACCCTTAGGTTCAGTGGCACTGCCCCTGCACCCCCTCCCATCCCCTGCACGGGTTCCCTCCTGTTCATTTCACTTAGAGATTGAGCATGGCATTTCCTAGAAAGGCTAGGTCCAGTCCTCTCTCTTCTTCCGGGACAGAATGACTGCCTTTGGACCGAGAAGAACAGGGTATGAGGCTCACCAGGGAAACCCTGGAAAATGCAAGCTGCGTATCCCCTGGGGGTGCAGGAAAAGGAGAGCAGTCAGTCTCACTGTTCTGCTAAGTTTTAAGTTTGATAGTGGAGCATCCTTTCACAAGAGTCTAGCACAGTGCCTGATGGAGCCCGAGTGCCAAATAAGGGTTGGTGAATGAATGAATGAATGAGCTTCCTTCCAGCCTGGGTGCAAGCACAGATCAAATAATGTGAGCTCTTTCCAGAGGCGGGATGAAGATGGAAGGGCAGCCAGGGAGAGGCTGTGAGGGGAATGCAAGTGCTGAGCTTCCAGGGCAGGGGCAACAGTCTTGCTGAGTGTTCCCATGTCTTTCCTGCCAGTGGGGTTTGCCCGCATGGTGTCACTTGCTCTGGTTGTAGTCTGCTCACCCCATTGCTTGCCCGCCTGCATCAAGTGCAGACACTGAAGTATGTTAGGTAGATCTTTGTGCCCCTCAATCTGAATGAACGTGAGTGGCTACAGAGCCTCCTGGGAACGCAAACACAGACAGGACAGTAGTAGGCACCTGTGTCTATACATCCAGGTATGGTGTGACATCTTTTTGTGCAGTTTTGTATGGAGAACACAGCCAAGTGTGCCTTTATATCTGTGAGTGTGTATGTGCACTCACAGGCGTGTGTGCCTACTGGGGCCAGGTGGGGCTGGGTGTGTTCTGTCACTTTGCCCTGATTAGCCTTTTCTTGGAAGCATTTAGGTGGCGATTTACAGCCGCACCTGACCCTGGCCTCTGGCTCGTTCTGTGTGTGCAGCTTCGGCTGCCCCCTGCCCCTTGCCTCCCCGCTGCCCCCTGGCCACATAACTGTGATTTATGGCTGGCCTGTGGGGAGCAGCTCCCTCCCCACTGCCCACCTCTCCGCAGCCCCTGCACCAGATGGGCTGCCTGCTGCTCCCTGGAGCACTCCGTCAGGGCGGGTGAGGCAAGACGACTGGCAGCCAGGCCGGGCTGGGACCCCCCCAGCTCACTCCTTTCACACTGTCCCTGTCATCTTGTCTTGGGCTTGTTCTTGGCTATTGGGATTGTGAACAGAGATGGGAGGTCAGACTCTGTGACATAGAACAGAAAACTGCCCCTGTCCTCTATTCATCTCCACTACAGACACAGATAGACAGACAGATGGACAGACACACAGAGATAAAGGTGCTGATAGACCCATATATGAGGATGCTCACAGTCAAGTCTGACAAATGCATGCGTGTGTGTGTGTGTGTGTGTGTGTGTGTGTGTGATCTACATATGTGTGGGGGCTGGGAAGGAAGCCAGGCCCCCTGCAGCCAGGCCAAGTCTCCCCTGCTCCCTGCTGGTTTCCTGCTCCCTTTCCCACATCTACACTCCCTGATACCAAAGGGTATCTTCTCCAGCTCATGCCAATCCATTATGAAGTTCCACTCAACCAGCAAGGGCATTTCTGGGGTGTTCCTGGGGTGGGGTTCTTGGGGAACCCCAGACTAGTGTAGCTGAGACCAGGGGGTTGGTGGAGAAACCTGGGGCTGTGTCAGGCTGAAGGTGAGTGCTGGAAACAAAAAGATTGGAGTAAATTATTATTCCCCCCATGGCTTTCCCAAGGAAAGTGGAAGCAGCAGCCTGAGGCCCGTTTTCCTATTTGATGGGGAATCAGATAAATGGCAGGCAGCTTGCTCTGATAAGGCCTTGCTCTGGGCACAACCTCTCTCTCTGCAACCCTCTTACTATGCATAGAGGAAGGCTATCTGTGCAGCTGCACCTTGACACAAATATATCTGCACCCGAGATGAAGCAATTCCCCCAGAAATTACAGCAGGGGGATTGCATCTGAGGAGGGGGCCCTGGGGAGGGGTGGGGGCTGCAGGGCAGTGGGAGGGGGGCCGGAACAGGCAGAGAGCACAAGGGGAGGCCGCTGGGACATTGGGAGTGGGAAGGAAGAGGTCAAGAGGACGTACCAGGGAGGGGCCTGGAAGCATCTTTGTATAAAATTTATACATTTTTTTTCCCCCGCCAAGCAGCTTTCCCAGAACTATTCTTGTCCTCCTGCATCATCTTGTTAATAGGAAGACTCTCACCAGCATCCCATCCCCTTCCTGTGGTTCCTTACCGTGTTCTCTCTGTTCATGGAATAAAAATAAAACGTGGAAACAGTAGGTTTCATGATGAATCATTTAAGTGAGAGAAGTCTCAGCTACCTTAAAAATATTCTTTTCACAGGGGGGTGGGGTGTAATAGGACTTAAATAAATAGGTACATAAATAAATATTTTTAGAAAGACGGAGTGAGCATGATTTTGATCAAGCATTGGAAACACTTTTCTAACTTGTCACATGGCTTCCTGTGTATGTATGGATGCAAAAATGTGCATGATATGACTGTGCATTTGGGTGTGTGCTCATATTCTTTTACACACACACGTGTGCATGCACACACACACACAGAGTCTGAGAATACACCAGGCTCCCTTTTCCCCCACATTAGTGTCTGTCTGTCTCTGAGTTTGTGCAGCTTGCTTCTCATTCTTCCAGCCTCCAAGGAGGGTCTCCAGAAAAGACACATCCCATCAGGCACAAAGGTCTCCTATCTCCTGCCAGATACGTCCTCCCCTCCGAGCTCCGCCTTGGCTGGCCAAAGGTGCCCAAGGGCGCTGGCAGCAGGGCTTGGCAGGACAAGTACATGGGGGAGGGGCAGCAGGTCACATGGGTTGGAAATCTTGCATCTTGTCCCTAAAACCCTGGGTCTTGGGGGTACAGGGAGGCCTTGTTGGGGTGGGGAGGGGCAATGGGAGGCACTGTGTGTGCGCGCAGGAGGGGGTGAGGGGAAGAAGTGGAGTGTGAGCGTGTGTGCGGGTGCTCCCTCCCTCCCCAAACTGGCACCTGCCTTGGGTCTGACTGTCAGAGCAGCTGCGAGACACAAGAGTGAGCTGACAGATGCCATGGCCCCAGCCTTTGTCTGAGCAAGAGAAAAATCACACCCTCCCCTTAAGCCCTTGGGGGCAGCTGGGAGGTTTTCCCATCACACTCTCCAACTCTATCTCTAACCCTGGGAAGCAACAGGGGCCTTTATCCTGTCTCTCAACTTAGGGGAATTTGAGCAGTGATGGGAAAGATGCTGGAAAGTGAAGGTCTGGGGGACAGGTGCTTCGAACTCCTTTGCCTAAACTGTGTGACGCATTCCCAGAAGCCACATATGTCTGGGGGAGGGGAAGATCTTCATGCCAACCTGAATCACTTGGGAAAGGGCTGAGCATGCAGACCGGAATCAGGCTTCTGTTTCGTATCTGTCCCTTCTCTGTGACCAACTAGTTTACTCTCAGGGCCTTGCTTTTCTCCACTGTAAAATGTGGGAAGCAATCATTCAAATGACAGATGCAATGTTAAATAACATGGGTAACTGTGGTTTTTAGACATATATCAGGCCAATGGGGTAAGAACATGACTGATTGTAGCTATATCTCACCTGTTACTGGCTTAGGCTGAGTCTAGAGGAGCCCACGGCTTGCTCTCTCTGCAGGAAATAATTCCTGGAAAGTAAGCCACCTCTTCTGGGCTGGTGGGATCCTCTGGACTCACTGGCAAGCTGTCTATGGAGCTAGGGTTCAGAGTAGGAGTCCCCAAAAGGAACTACTGTAGATAACCAGACTGTAGCATGTTGAGGCAGAATACTGACTGTTTCCCAAATTTTTCTGCAGTAGAAGACTTAGCCAAAAGCTTGAAAGGGCAAGAGAGCTTAGGAATACCTCTTTAGAGCAAATAATAAGGAAAACCTCCCAAAGGAAGCCTCTTGGGTATGGAAATGTGTCATATTGTTTTCTGTTTTGATAAGCTGATGTTTACTGTGGAACATGAATGCTCACACATCCCTACAGTGAGTGAGACTTTGGCCATCACTGATATCACATTGAGATGTTGATTGTTACGCTCATTCTGGTTTATCATTGGTTGACATTGATCCTGATACTGGGGAATTGATCCTCACACTGGGATGTTGATTTCCCTTAAGCAATTCTGAATTGGAGCTTTGATCTCTATTCTGTAATATTGACTTTCTTACCCATCCCTATAGTGGGACATTGATTCCTCTTGACCAAATCTGTATTAGGACATTGATTCTCACATAGGATGTTGATGACCTCAGCCAAATCTTCTTTAGAGTATTGATTCCTACATTGGAATGTTGACTCTCTTTCCCATCCAACTCTGGATTTAGGACATTGACCCCATGTTGGGACATTGATTTATTCATTTCCCTTAGTATCTCGATATTATCCACTGCCCAATCCTCAATAAGGACACTGGTTTCTATTTTAGAACTTTGGTCCATTCATTCCATCAATCCTTCATTTGTTTTAGCTACTATGTGTCAGTTTTTGTGCTGATGTTTGACATCTGTTTTTCTTTTTCTTCCTGCTATCAGTCTCCATGTGCAAACCCCGATTCCCTTCAATCTTTATATTTGAATACTGATAGACAATCCCTGTATTCATCACCCAATTTTTCCTTCCAGTGGCTTCAACTGTGTTCTTTGTTCATCATTCAGATGAGGACAGCCTAACAAAATTGAGGGTCAAGAACAGACTTTGGAATCATGAGTTCGAACTTTGGCCTTCACAACTTGCAAGCCTTGGTTTCTTCATCTTCAAGTGAAAGTGAAGGTAGCTACTTTTCAGGTTCCTTGTTCACATTAAGGAGAGAATATATAGTTGTGTGCTGTATAACAATGTTTTATTCAACCCCAAATATGGTGGTGTTACCATTAGATTATAACAACCTGTGATACTGTAGCCATCTTAGTTTTTGTGAGTCTGCTCTACAATGTCCACACAAAGACTAAGTTGCCAATTTCTTGGGCCGGGGGTTTAGCTCAGTGGCACAAGTACCTATCTGGAAGCATGAGGTCATGAGTTTGATCCCTGGTACCAAAACCAAACAAAACAAAACACCACAAACAAATAAAGCCATTTCTCAGAACATATCACCATCTTATGTGATATTAGTTAGCTTTTTGTCACTGTGTTTGAAAAACAACACAAGGAAGGGATGTTTATTTTGACTCGTGGTTTTAGAGTTTTCAGCCCATGGTCAGCTGACTCCACTGTTATGGGTCTATGGTGAGCATCATGGCCGAGATGTTAAGAGAGACAGATGAGAAAAGGCCAGGGACAAGATGCAGTCCCCAAGAGCACGCCTCCATGACCAATCCTCTTCAACTAGCTTTCACTCCCTAAGTTTCCATTATCACTCACTAATGCCCTCAGATTGTGAGCTCATTAATAGAATAATCTGTTTGATAACGTTAGATCCTCATGATCCAATCACCTTCAGGGGCTCATCAACTGGCCACCAAGCCCCTAACATGTGGCTTTTGGGGGTACATTTCATATCCAAACTACAACATGATGTAGGACTAGACATGAATGAGACCCGGAGTATAGATACTAAAATTTATAACAAGTCTTCCCTTCCCCTGCCCTCTTTCCCACGGCCTAGGCCAGTGGTGGTGAACCTATGGCACCTGTGCTGCCGTGGGCTGTTTGTTATCACTGAAGGTGCTGAAAGGTTTGCCGTCAGTGGCCTAGGAAGATGGCTCTTGAGCTGGCATATCCATGTGCTCCTCCACCCATCGCATGGAGCTATGGGGCCAGGACTATTCCCTTTCCTCTAATACCACGGACAGCATCCCTCACGCGGTGGATGCCTCACAAAAGTCCAGCTCTAACTCTCATTTTTAAAATTCCATATTATATAGACAGCAAAGAAGAGAGCAACTTTTCCACTCTGAGTCTGTGTGTAATTACATATTTTGACTGCGTGCTGGGCCCAGGATAAATCTGTATGGTAATGCAGGCCAGAGGCTTACGATATAGGCACACATGCTAATTTTTAAACCACAAAATCGAGGCTGTTTTTCATTTTCATTTCCAACAACACTGGCAGAGATTAGGTCCTATTAAGCACCATGGGGTCTGTCCTCCCCCTGGCCACCTGCAGGGATCTTCGTGGCTTTCATGGGCTCTTTGGGCCTGGTGCCGAGGCAGGCACATCCTTCCTAATTGTAGGGTACAGCTCTGCCCAGGAGGAGGTGCCCAAGGTGGCAGACTGAGGCTGCTTTCTCCTGTCACCTCACCCAGGCTGGGGCTAGGTCTTGCTCCTGCCTGGGGAGGGAGAACTCAGAGCCCACAGTGCCTACAGGGAATTGCAGTTCTAGGAAATGCCTCTCCTCCTGGAAAATGAAAGAGCACTGCTTTCCCCAAAGGCCTGGATATCCTTAAAGGTCTGGAGAACAAGGACTTCATCACTGGCCATTTAGTCCTAGTCCAGCCCAAGTGACCTTGAGCAAGTCATATTGCAAAAGTCCCTTTCCCTTCTAGGTCTGTTTCCTGGCAAATCTATAACGAGTGTCAAATAACCTATCTAGACTTTTCCTTCTAGTCCTAACATTTTGCATTTGAGCTTCCTGTCCCTCACTAAAGGGCAAATAGAGTAATGTTGGCAGCAGCTAACCTTGAACACATGGCACTCACACATGCGTAATGTGTACAACTAAAAATGTCCATTATTTCGTTTAATCACTCCCTCTGCATCCTGATGTAACAGAATGTTAAACAACAAACGCCATCTTGATCACTCACTGGCTGGCTGATCAGTTTTCTTACCTGAGAAATGGCGGTACATCATTAATAACAGTACTACTGGAGAAGGTATCAATCCAGATCAAACAGATTGCTACAAAGTACTGAAGACACTTAGCGCACACCTGCGCACCTGGTTGTGGTCATTATTATTACAGATGAGAAGATGGAGGTTCAAAAGAAGATAAGAAACTCAGTGCTGTGCTGAACACAGGCTGGACCCCAGGCCCCCCAAAATCTCTCTGGTAGATGCTTCGCCCATTTACCTCTTCCCAGGACAAAAACTTCCTGCTTCACCCAGAGCCAGACTCCCTGGCTCCCTTTCTCCCCAATCCTGGGCACAGCAAAAACTGCAGGAGAGAGAAGCTGAGATAAACAAAAGGTCTAAGGGACTCCCTGAATGGGATGCAGCCTGGCAGCCACCCCCAAACATGACTCTCAGGGGGCACTTGGGCACAAGGGAGCCAGTCCTGTTCCGCTGTGGCTGTGTCCAGCAGACCCTGGGCTTGTCTAAGGGGAGCTGAGTGGAGGGCTGGGAGGGCTGGGAGGAGGAGCTGAGCCCAGCCCCCTTCCATTCTCCTCCATCTGCACCCAGAAGCAGCCAAGCGTGGGGCCAGCCACCCCTCCCACTCCCGCCCCCATGCATTCTCCCCTCCTGGGCGGCGACTGCCCCTTCTCTGGGGTGGGGGACCCTGGTCTGTGCTCAATTTCATGCCACTTAATTCCCAAGTCTGCCCGTGAAAATGGCAACAAATCGGCCCCAACTGCCCAAATGTCCCATCCCATCCTAGGTGGATGTCTCTCCCACTGCCCCTTCTTTCATCTGACAGCCCCTGGCCTTCACAGGGCAGAGACAGCAGCCGTAGGAGCAGCGAACTAAGGGCCTTGCTGCCGTTTTAGACCCACTGGAGTGCTCCTTTGGCCCTCATGTGCATCCCCTCCCTGAATGAGCCAAGCCTCAATATGGGTCACAACTTGGACCCGGAGGTGACGTTCAAGCACATGGTCATGACTGAGAACTGTATCAGTTTGAATTTTAATGTTACCATGTAATGCTTACTTTCTTCTTAGAGCAATTTATTTTTCAAATAGGTAGCATATTCACAATTCAAATTTCAAAAAGCATAAGAGGCAGGATTAAACACATCCCCCCCCCCATTTTCTGTTCTCATCCCCTGAGCAACCAATGTCCCCAGATTCTTGGGTTTTCTGCCAGAGATCTTGCTTTCAAAAATAAATATGTCTAGTCTCTCCTGCCTGCTCCAAACGTGTTCGTACACTGGACATGTGGATCTGCACCTACTTACCCAGACGTCCTACTTCACCCTCCCCTGTTTGCACTTCTCCCCCACTCTTCTTTCACCTGCCCACCGTAAAGGTTTTAAAGACAGACAGACCAGAGTCCAAGTCCTACCCATGCCAGTCACTCTCTGAGTGACCTTTTCATTTTCCTCGAGCCTCAATCTCCAACTCGGTGAAATGGGGAGATAGATATACGCCTACTGCACGAGGCCACTGGGGGTGGGTGAGTACTGAAAAGATATGGATGCAAAGTGCCCAGAGAAGTGTGGCTGTGCATTTCTTCTCCCCCTCCCTCAGTCCTCTGTCTGCTGACTACCTGCTCATCTCTCAAGTTCTGCTTCAAAGTCATCTCTTCCCAAAGCCTCCCTGTTGAAGGAATTGCGTCTCTTCTCTGTGTCTCTAGTGCTCTGGGCCAGTCTTGAGGGGTTTCACTGTGGTTTTGCATTGCACAAACATTATATTTCTCTTCTTCCCTACAAGGCTGTGAGCAATTTTAGGGCCTCTGATGAAGCAGGCCCTGGAATGTGAAGGTGAAAATATTTGCAGCCTTTCTCACCTCCCACCTTAGCACACCCGGGCTATCGTGCAGAGGTACAGAATGGAAGAAGCTTAATTCAAGAAAGAGCGTAAAATTCTAGTGGCAAAAGCTGGAGCAGAGCAGAAACAATACTGGGGGTGTGGAGGCAAGGGCCAGAGTTTCAGGAAAGAGAAAGGGAAAGGGGAAAAGAGAAAAGGGAGGGGGAAGCTTGGTGCCCTATATGAGACTTTGGGAAAGGGGGGACTGAGGACGATTTGGAGAGAGTTTTGATTGTATGGGGTGATTTCTTTTCTTGTCTTGCTGCTTGTTCAAGAGTTGGGCAAAGAGGACCGGGGATGTAGCTCAGTGGTGCAAGCGCCTGCCTGGTAAGTGCAAGGTCATGAGTTTGATTTCTGGTACTAGAAAAAAAATAAAACAAAATAAAAAATAAGAGTTGGGCAAGGGCTTTATTGCCAAGTCCATGCTTTAGAAAGCTATTTAGGGTTTCTTTGGGATGTGATCCAGGGTGTGACTGGCCTAAGATTACAGGTCCTGTGCCCCACTCACTCCGCATGTGTGCAGGATGATGTGGAGAGGAGGAGGGGGAGGGGAGGAGGAGAAGGCACATAGTGTGCCTCCTCAGGTTCTTCCCTGGCAGCCCACGTGGTGCATGAATTCATGTGTTCATGGCAACACGTTTCCCAGGGAGCCTCAGTTCTGATGAACAAACTGTCTCCTGCTTCTCTAAATGAGTGGCTCAATAAAGGCATAAGAGTTGTAGTCAGCACCTCAGAAAGGCACCTTAGAAACACTCCTGCTCTCTGGTTCTAGCGCAGACCAGAGGGGATGGGTGTGGGGTGTGATGCTCTGTCAGCCTCTCTCCTTCTCCTCTCAAGAAAGTCATTAGGATGCCTCCAGGCCAGATACTTCTAGATAAATATTTCTTCTTCTTTTTACCCATGCCAGTAAGTTTGCAAAGTGAGATTACTGTAATATCTCTATTTTTATTTCAATTTCCAATTGTTTATTATCAGCATGTAGGAATACAACTAAATTAAGTATATTGACCCTCAATCCAGCAACTTTGCTGAATGTAATAGTTCTAGTAGATTTTTTTTTTTTTTTTTGGTACCAGGGATCAAACTCACAACCTTGCACCTGCCAGGCAGGCGCTCACACCACTGAGCTAAATCCCTGGCTCTAGTAGATTTTGTTTGTTTGTTTGTTTGTTTGTTTGTTTGTGTTTTGTGGCACTGGGGATCGAACTCACAGCCTCGTGCCTACCAGGCAGGTGCTTAAGCCGCTGAGCCAAACTCCCGGCCCTCTAGTAGATTTTTTTTAAAAAGCTGATCCTTAGGGCTTCCTATGATGGTGATTGTGAATAAAGAGCCTTCCATTTTCCAATCTATATGTCTTTCATTTCTTTTTCTTGTCTTAGTTCACAGACCAGAAGTTCTACAATGTGGAATAGGAGTGGTTAGAGCAGACATCCTTGCTTTGGTCCTGATCTTAGAGGGGGCATTGTCTCCATTCTACAGCTGTGAAAACTGAACATCATGAAGATGTTTAGCAACAAGCCTAAGGGTGCCCAGATACACAGCATCTGAACCTAAATCAGAACTCAGAACTGCCTGTTCCAATGCCTGTGTTCTTGTCACTGCTCCAAGCTGTGTCACACAAAACTTCAGAAGGAATGGTCCCTTAGGTACGGAGAAGACAGTGTGACCTTGGGCAAGTTACCTGGCCTCTCCGTGCTCCAGTCTGCTCATGTGTAAAACAGGGGTAATTGTGTTTCTTCCTCATAAACTTATTGTCCTTATGATATGAGTTAATATTGGTGAATAGGCCAGGTTTGGTGGCACATGACTATGATCCCAGTGCCCTGGGAGGCTGAGGCAGGACAACTGCAAGTTTAAATCCAGCTCAGAAAATTTAGTGAGACACTGTCTTAACATAAAAAATAAAAAAAGTGCTGAGGATGTGGCCCAGTGCAAAAGCCCTGGGTTCAATCCCCAGTGCTGCAAAAATACTGGTGAGTGGTCCATAGTAAGTGTTATGTTAGGCTAGATGACTAGAATATTTACTGAGTCACAGAGTTATTGGGGAGACCCCTAGGAGATGGCAGGGATTACTCCTCCTCCTTTTGGGAAAACACACACACACACACACACACACACCCTTGCTGCAAGAAGCTATAACTATTTCTAGAGAGAGCTGTGCCACTCTCAAGTGTCAAATTCCTTAATCTCTATGAACCTCAGTTTCTGCAGCTGAAAAATGGGAGTTAGAGCTCTCCACCACACACTGCGGAGACGGGCAGATCCAGTCCGGCCAGGTAAAGCACAGCTGGCGCTCAGGAGCAGTAAAAATAACAGCCAATTCCGAGTGGCCAAGCTCACCAGTGCAACCCAGGCTGCTTGATCTTTGTGTTCTTGCTGATCCCCAGCACAGTGAGGTAGATGGGGCTGCGCCGTTTTCTACACAAGAGAACCAAGCCCCAGAGGTCGAACGACAGAAGGGCTGTCGACTCAGATTGAAGCCAGGTAGGTCCGTCTCCAAAGTCTGGTTCTTCTGGGGCCCAGGGGCTTGAGCTGCAGCATCTGGGTACAGGTGCCCCTCCCTGGCCCTCCCCAGGGCGAGAGGCTGCCCTTCAGTCACTCGCTTGTCCAGCCAAATGCGGGCGGGCGGCAGGCGGCTTTGGTACATGAGGCAGATGGGACCTTCACAAAAGCCCCCGCACCTCTCCAAGCTGGTCCCCCCCACACGCCTGATTACCCCCCAATACCCAAGTTACCATTGATACAGTGGTGCCGGGTGATTCAATTAGTGCAGCCGGCATGAAGGCAGCAGCACAAAGAGCAGGGGTAGTTAGAAACTCATTTTCTTTTGATTATTATAGCATCTCACACGTGGAAGCAGAAAATTATAGGCTCATGTGTCTTTGCTTAATATCCTCTGGGGCCAGATTTGTCGTCATGTTGAAGTTAGCTGTCAGCATTGACAAAATCATGTGGAGTTGATGGATTTACAGTGCCAGGGCCCAGCCAAGCTGGAGAGGTGCAGACCCACATGGGTCCGAGGGTCTACAGAGAGGCACCCAGACACACACGTGCGTGTGCGCACACACACACACACACACACACACACACAATGCACCCTGCGCAGTCCCGCAGTGTTTCATACAGATGCACACTCTCCCCACACACTGAAAGAACCCTTCCAGACCTGCAGAGACTCACACATGCCCCGCGTGCACACTGCACACTGACACCTCCCCACACAAATACTCGTACTTCACACACTGCTACGCTCTCACCCAGTCTCACACACGCAGCCAGACACCCCACTTACACACTTCATACCACATACAGAGATGAGCAGATGTGCAAGGCGAAGGGCACGGGTATTCACCTTCCTTGCTGCTAATGTCCACTCACACTCCGACTACACACACAGGCACTCACACTCATCACGCTGGCGCCAACCCACACAGGTGCACTCATGAACACACACAATGCATACTTGTACTCACCCTCCATGCTAATACACACTAACTGGACACACTCTCATCTTCCCACACACAATGGTGAGCACTCACAGGTACACACATCCGCACCCACACCTGCTGACACACACTCAAACACACACTTCATGCTGATCGACTCCCATCCAGGGACAGCTTCTGACTCACACACACACATTCACACCCACGCATACATTATACGTGGACACGTATGGGCACAAAGTCAAAAAGTCATGACAGGCCAAAGTCACAATGGTGCCCACACCCAGTGCCAAATAAGTACAGAGTGCGAACACATACGTGGACACAGAGAGAAGAGTCACAGCCATGTGAAACAGTCATTTGTAGAGGCACACAAGGACTAGTGGAGCAGGCAGCTTCTGACCTCTACTGTGTAGACCCATTTCCTTCTCCTTTCTCTTCTCACTTGTACCCCCACTTGCCCTGGCTGATCAGGGAGTTCCTGTGGAGTGAAATGGAAATAGAAACATAGATGGGGGAGGCCCGGACCCCCACCTCTGGGTGCCTAATGTCCCCCAGCTCCAGGTTAGTTTGTTACAGTGACTGGCAGCCAAGTGGGGCTGGGGTGGGGGTGGCAGCGAGGAGAGATGCATTCACAAAGGGCAGACGGAGGTGGGAAGGGTTTCAGTCTTCATGCAACATTATTACTGTCTCCATTTTGCAGAGCAGGAAACTGAGGTCCACAGAAGGTTAGTTCAGTTCTTCACTGATGACACAGAGGATGCCATCTGTAAAAGAAGTCCCTTCTGGGTAGCACGCACAAGCTGGTGAATGGATCGGGGACTGGATTTCTGCCCCACTTGACTGTGGTGTAGGACAGAAGCCCACTCAGCAGCCATGGACACAGGATAGGTCTCCGAGGGGACTTCCTGGGAGAGGAAAGGAAGACCACAAGGTTCCTTGGAGATGGCCCAAGCCCACTGCTTCTCTTAACAGAGGAAAGCTTGAGGACCAGAGTGTCCCCCTCCCCAAAGGTCTGCCCAAAGCCAATGGAGCACCTACCGGGGGAGATATGCCAGCTGCACCCCAGATCCCCAGGAGCTCCTGTCTGGGGGAGAAGGGTCTGTGCAGTCTACCTGGTGGGGATGGCAGTCACAAGCCCAAGGTTGGGTCAGACAGGTCAGAGTTCAGACCAGTAGTAAGTCTCTTAGGAAGCTCTGGGTTGGTGTTGGTATTGAGTCTGAGCCTGTGGTAACCCAGCCAAGGCCCAGAGAAAAAGGTGCTCTGGGCCTCTGGGGCTAAGAATGAAGCGTGAGGGTCCTAGAACCTGGGGAGCCTTAGCTTAGCCAGCTCCAGTCACTCAGGGGAGCATAATCTACCTGGTTCGAACCCTGAGGCACTTGCTTTAGATGCCAGCCCCCCCTCCTTCTGACAGTGACCCTGTGAAGCTGGTCTTATCATCCCTTCTGGCCAAGGAGTAGCCTGCCAGACACTCTGAGGGGATAATGTCTTGCTCAAGGTGACACAGTTAACATAAGTGAGGATCTGCCCCCAGGGCTGTTGGACTTCCAAGCCTTGCTCAACTCCCTGTACCACTGAGGCAGGCAAGGTGGGATCCCTTAGCTCAATCACACTGTGGGGCCCAGGCCCAGCCTCTAACCTCCTTGAGTGAGGTCTCCTCCAGGTGCCCACCCCAGAGGGTGAGAGGTGAGGTGATGACTGGAGTGGAAAGCCCTTGGACTTTGGAGGCAGACCAAGCTAGGTCTAAATCCTGCCTACAACCTTGGCCAAATCGCTTTGTCCACTTTCCTCACTTGTCAAATTGAGACAATGATCCGTTCACCGAGGTGCTGGAGAGGATAGATGTGCAGGGCTTAGTACACAGTAGGTGTTCAATACATGAGAGCTGATTTTTATAGTTCTGTCACAGTTCCCCACTTGGGGTTACTCACCCTGTTCTCTGCTCTTCCTTGCGTCATCCACAGCCCCTGTTTCTGCCCCAGCCCAGACCCATGACTTGAGGGCCTTGTGGTTCTTAGAGACTTAGAACAGACATCACAGAAGCCGGGGGTCTCGATCCTGCCTGCACAGTACAGTCGTCTTTTTAAAAACGTCAGCATCCAGACCCTTGTTCAGAGACTGCTTTAATTAGTCTGAGTGGGGCCACAGGCACTTGTAGGTTTTCAATGTCCCCCAGGTGACTCTATTGTGCCACCTCAAGGGCCGAGACCCACTTGAGGGCCTGCAAGCTGTGGTCTGGGATCAGCAGCATGGCTCTCTCACCCCAGACCCGAGGCAGCAGAGCCTGCATCACAGAGGGCCCCCCAAACCCTAGGGACCATGGTCTGGGGAGCCATGGTGGGGAGCACACTCTCCTTTGAGTAGGGACAGCGGGTCTAGGGAGTTTCCACAGGCATAGCAGGACCAAGGCTCTTGTTAGGGTCTTCACTGAAGTGTCCTCTTCTCCAGAGAACAACATGAGGAGCAGACGTCTCCGACCAACTCCTCCGGCTGGGTTTCCAGGTCACCTCTGCTCACCACCGCCCCTAATCTCAGCCTGGTCTTGGAGATATGCTAATCAGCATGGGAGTCCACCCTCTCGCATAATTATCATATACCAGACGCTCCTCATCATGGGATAATTTTCTCATCTGCATAATCGTATTTGACTTCCTTATGGATGTGAAAGCCCCCTTACCTTGGGCAAGTTAATCTTCATTGATTGAATATCAAATTCATCCGGATTCAGGAGAAGAGGCTTTTCTTGCTCAGCAGCGGAACACTCCAGGCTGCGCTGGTGCCCCGCTCAGCTGGGGTTGGGGGGCCTTGGCTCTGGGCCTGTCTGCTCTGCTGAGGACGCTTTGCCTTCCCACCCACTCGCTCTGTGACTCATCTCCCTACCTCCATGGCTTCTGTCTGTTGCTCTTTCTCTGTTCTGTCTTTCTGTCTCTGTTATGCTCCTTAGTGTTTCAGGGTTTTACTTCTGGCTTCTCCCCTCCACCTGTTTGGCCTTTGTTTCCTTTCCTTCTTGGTTTCTTCCATTCCCTGCTTTCCATTCCTTCCTCCCCCTTATCTCAGTAGGTCCCAAACCCTATTCCCTTTGAAACCTCAAGTGTCTGCCATGTACATCCTCACAACTTGGTAGACAAAGAAAACCAAAAAAATCTCAACTGTGTATCTGTACATCTGCCGCACAGACTGCACAAAAGCTGATGAGTTCCTGAGGAGACAGAGGACTCCTGGGGCAGAGGTGGGGAGGAGGAAGGAGGAGGCCGGGATGCTCTGGTTCCCAGGCCATGTCTGGGAGGCCCATTCTGAGGTTAGAAAAATGTCAGGGCCAGTAAGTGATGTTCTGAGTTTTAACAATAATTTCCCCATTCTACCCAGAAGGCTTCAGCAAGTCCCATGGTAATGCTGGGGTCAGGATTTGAACCCAGCACTTTCCAGGCCTAGAGCTGTCTCCTGCGTATTTGGGAAGAGGCTGAGGCCAGGCCTTCTCTTGCCGGGAAGTCTGAGGCAGGCGAATGAATCAGTGCGAGTCTGGAGCCTGCCATTGCTCTCCAACTCTCTCCTCGCTCAGGAATCAGCCCCAAGGGGTCACGAAGGTTCAGGCCACACGAGTTGTCTGGGGGATATTGGACAAGAGAGAACACAGGAATGGTTCTCCCTCTGGGCCCCTGGGCTTGTGTCACTTTTCCTCTGAAGGGCAGGGAATAGGCTTCCTGGTTTCGTCTCTGTGGAGGGTTTTGTGCCGGAGGCCCAGCCCCACAGAACTTCAGGTTGTTTGCCAGTCTACTCATACATTCATTCCTTTGCTGAGCACTTTCTATGTTTTAAGCATCTTAAGAACCTTTAATGATATAAAAACTGACGGGGCACAAGTCCAACCCTGGAGTAATCCAGTCTGATCAGAGAATCATAGATCGGAACAAATAACTACAAAGCAACTCTGATAAATGTAGTTGCTAGGGTTAGGGTTAATGTTCTCTGCTATGGAAAGTCAAGGAAGAGTTCAATGAGTAAGTAGTAGGTGAAATGGATCTCGATGGATGAATAGGAGTTTTCTAAAGAGAGAAGAAAAGCAGCAGGTATAAACACCTACAAGTGTGAAGAATATGCTATACTGAGAAATAATGAAACTCTCATTACACAAGTATTCTTGCTAAAAGTGGGGACAGTGCTGAAAGATGAGGTTGGAAAGGTAAGAGAACCAGGAGTTTGAACTTTATTTTTCGGGTAAAGGGGCCCATTTAGGTGTAGCCAGATTTAGTGTCTGATTGGGGCACATTTCTTGGTTTGCAGATGGCTGTCTTCTCAGTGGTGAGGGGGAGATGGAGAGCTGTTAGTTTGTTGAACCCAGGGCCTTTGCACTGAGCCATATCCTTGGCCCTTTTTATTATTTTATTTGCAGATAGGGTCTAACTAAGTTGCTAAATTGCAGAGCTTGGGCTCAAACTTGCAATCCTTCTGCCTCATTCTGCCAAACTGCTGGGATTACAGGTGTGCACCACCATGCCTAGCCGGTGTCTCCTCTTTTTATATAGATATTAATCCCATCAGGTCCCGAGGGTCCACCTCTAGATACTATCTTATCATGCTAGGGGTTCAACATGTGAATTGGAGGGGATACAGACTCCTGTCCATCACAATCCCAAAGGGTGGGGAATCTTGAAGGGTCAAGGAAGCCCCCACTCCCAGCTGTTGGACAGGGGAAGTGAGAGTTTAGAGACACACTGTGTTACAGACCCAATCTGGCTACACTTCCCACAACCTGGTGATGTGTGTGCTGTTGAAATCCCATTTTACAGATGGAGGGACTCAGGCTCAGACAGCTCCTAAATCTCCTAGGCCCAGAGCAGTGGATCTGTGAGAAGTCAACCTAGCCTCAAGAAGAGGGCTCTAGGATATGGATGCAGGTTCAGCTACAACTGTTCGCCTTGCAGGGGGAGCATGAATTCTGTCATGGGTGGAGATTTAGGACAGGACCCTATCAGCAGAATAAGGATGGTCCATGAGCAAGGGTTTGGTAGGCAAGAGTCTAGAGAAGTCCCAGCAGCAGGCTAGTACAGGAGCCCAGGAAAGAGAGGGCAAAGTACTTGTAGGTGAAGTGCTCCCTCCGGTCAGCCCATTGCTTCAGGGGTGCCACGGTGGAATAGAAGGTACACAGATCAGTGGACCAGGGCCCAAATCCTGGCTGCACTACTTACTCAGTGTATGACTGAGCAGTTTACTTGAGTTCTAAGCCTTAGTCTCCCCATCAATAAGATGGGAATGGTCACAACACCAGGATCACAGTGTCATTTTGAGTGCTTAGTAGACTAGCACACAGAAAACACCAAATAAATGCTAGGCAGGATCATTATTGCTGTTGCCATTGTCATTTAAAGACAGACAGATGAGGTTCAAGTTCTCACTCAGATGTCTGAGATCTTTGCAGCCTCAATGGGGTCATCTAGGAAGTGGCAGGAACCACAGTGCCTGCTGGACAGGGCTGCTTTAAGGATTGGAGCTCTGCCCCCCAAGCCCCCAGTGCAGTGGCCAACTCGTGGAAGGAGCGCAGGAATTACTAGCAGTTGCTTCCCGTGCAGATCACTATCAGCACTGCTGTTTTCATCATGCCTGTTGTTATCTGAGTGTGTAGCAACTAAATGACCTCCTCTACTAACTTTTTATACCTTCGGAGTCCCTGGCTCCCTGCTCCATTTCACCTATGGATTTTGTGTAGAGTTTACCTTATGGCTGGAGAGAGCGAGGCTTAAGAGCTAGGGCTGGAGGCCCTGCCACTTGCACACACCTCACAAGGCTGGGGCAGTACAGCCAAGAAGAGGCCTGTAACAGTGTCCAGGGCCTGGCACTGATAGGCACTGCAGTTACTGAACAAGGCTCACCTACCTTCCCCACAATGGTAGAGAACCCAGGCTGGGCCAGTGGAGAAGAGGGTCGCGATGGGGAACTGAGAAAAAGCTGGGACCAGGCAGTGAAGGCCTTGAATGCCAGGCTAGGCAGTTCCCAGTGGATCTTGATTTTTCTTCCCCAGGATGTTGGACAGAAGCCTTGTCTGAGAGCTCCTTGCACAGATCATTTGGGACAGAGAAAGGCTACGGGCAGCCTACATGGGCAGGGACAGGGATGCCTCTCTGGACTCAGCTGTCTCTGGCTCAAAGGGCAGGCCATTTGCAATTCAGATGGGGCAGATGGGAGGACTTCACCGGTTGGGGGGAGGGGAGTGGGGCACGGTTGAGTCAGCTGCCTCTCTTCTCACACACACACTCCGACCCAAGAAGAGCCCTTCCCAACCTGGTGACGGCCTTTCAGAGCACGGCCCTCTGATAGCTCACGCTCTGTGTGCTTTACGGAAGTCACTGATACTTGCAGGTGGGAGATCCTGTTGTTACCCCACTTTACAGACAAGGAAAGTGAGGTCCAGACAAGCAAAGCAACTTACCCAAGGTCACGGAGGAGTCTATGGTACAGCTCTTGCAGTTCACATCAGGCTGCCTGACTCCCAGCACACATTATTATTATTATAACTATTAATAATTGAATTACTAATAATAACTATTATTATTGAATGCCAAGGATGGAATCTAGCCCTTGCACATGCTCAGCAAGTACTATCGCTGAGTTACGTCCAAACCCTTTTTATTTTTGGAGACAGAGTCTCACTAAATTGCTCAGGCTAGGCTTGAACTTGTGATCCTCCTGCTTTAGCCACCCAGGGTGCTGAGATTACAGGCATGCAGGATCAACATGGCTCTGAGCCCATGTCCTCATTCACACATCATGCCACCCCATGCCTCCTCCCAGCTCTGGAATCCTGGGAGGAGGCTCTATGAAGTGGGCTTGAGGCATTATGCTCAGTTCCCATTGTGGGGTGACTCCTGTCTCCTTTGCGGCCCATGGAGCTGCTCTGGGGCTCCAGGCCACCTTGGCAGAGAAGTCGCAGGGCCCAGACTCTCCCTCTCCCTGGGTCTCACAGAGGGGACCCAGGTGATGTAGAAAATGACCAAGCTGGGTGGGTGCCTGCAGGGACTCACAGATAAATGACCTTGGACACATGTTTAATCAGGGCAAAGATGAACTTGGGGCCAATCAGCTCAAATTGCTGGGGGCTACTGGCTTGCTTCTCCCTTTCCAGAGAGCCGGAGGAAGTACCAAGTATGAAGCACCTTCATGGATGGTCTCCTCACCCCATCTCCAGTCACCACTGGGTCTGGGAGGCAGGGACTGTTGGCTCCATCTTACAGATGAGAACACGGTTGTTCCCGCAAGGTCCCCTTAGTCAGTCTTTGTTCCCTGATGGATAGAGAGGCCATCTCTCATTCTCCGTGCCCTTCCCCATCTCCTTCCCCTGACCCCTTGTGCTGGGATGGGATGGACCTGTAAGGGTGGTAGCTTCCCTTTCTGGGAGGTCATTTCCCCTCCCTGGGCCATCCGTGTTGATGAAACCCACTCATCGAGTTGGGAGATGATGCTGTGGGTGACAGGGAAAGAGCTATTGATAGGTCTGGATGACTTCTCCGTTCTGGAGCTGGGCTTTGATCCTCACCCACTGTTGCCTTGTGCAAGCCATTTCCTCTCATCTGCCACCATTATCCCATCTGAGGAATGGGTGGTGGAGCCTCACAGGATTAGTTTGTGGATCCAGTCAGCCAGCACCGGTGTAAGCCCCAGACCCTTGATGTTAATGATGAAGGCCCCAATCACTCCCCCCACAGGTTCTTGGCTCTCTAGTGAAGCAAGACTCCTCCCTTGGTGACCTCTGACCCTTCCTCCTCCTCCCCTCAATTCCTTCTCAGCAGGGCCTGTAAGTCCCTTCCCCCCACAAGGCCCAGGGGGCCCAGAGAAATTAGACCGAATCAAAGCAGAAAATGAGTTTTCATTCATCTTGGAATGATGCGAGAGGTTACGGGCAAGACAAATAGCAGCCTCCCCCTCTTCCTTTATCACTGTCACTGCAATTAATAGGCTGTGGCCTTCGTTATCCAGGCCTTTGCTAAGGAGAGAGCAGGCCCCCGGGCGACGCTAACGAGGGAGAGGAAGGAGGCCCAGCTCCCACCAAGTTCTGCCATGTGGCCATATGCTCACCTGACCCTTCAGACTCTGTTGGGGTGCAGATGAGCTGAGGAGGAGGTGCAGCAGCATGTGGGATAACCAAGGCAGGCCTGGGTGAGAGGGGGACACTAGTTTCCTATTACCCCTGAAAGCACCCAGCCACTGGGCAGTTTGATGATCACTACAGCTGCCGAGTCTCTGGGGTATTTCCAGAGTCACAGTTATGAGGTACGTGCTGTCTCCTCCTCATTCAGCAACCTGTGTGCTGGGCATCTGTTCTCAGATTTTACTGACAAGGAAACTGAAATTCAGAGAAGTGCAGCTACTTGTCTGAGGTCTCACAGATTTGGAAAAGGAGAAGCCAGGAGTTGAACACAGGCCTGTTGAAACCCAAAGTCTGACTTCCTTACTGTCGCATTCTATCGCCCAGTGATACAGAAGCAGTGAGGACCGGGACACAGGTGCCCGAGAGTCTGACTAACAGAATGCTAACATGAAAATGATCTTAGAGTCCAGCCAGGCACAGTGACACATGCCTATAATTTCAGTGCTTCGGGTGGCTGAGGCAGGAGAATTGCAAGTTGAGCTCAGCCTGGGCAATTTAGTGACTTAGTGAGACCTTATCTTAAAATTAAAAAAAAAAAAAAATTTACAAAGGGGACTGAGCATGCAGCTCAGTGCAAGGGCTCAGGGTTCATTCCCCAATACAAAAAGAAAAATCTCTTGATTCATTGAGGTGAAAGTTTTGTGCTACTAATTTTCTGGACAGTGTTTCATGTCTATATCTTATATCCTAAACAACTGCTGTGACTATAACAATATGCAATGTGCTGATTATTGTTACTCTCCTATTGGCTAGTTGTGAAATTGTTTTACTTTAATTTCTTACTTTTCTTCTGTTTAAAATAAAAAAAAGAAGGTAGATAACATAGAAAACAATAATGAAAACTTTCAAAGAATAAAAAAAAAATAAACTTAAAAAAAGAAAAAAAAAAAGAAAAGAAAAGAAAAGAAGAGCCTTGGATCAACTGAATCAATAATAGCTTCCATCCTGGCCTGGACCTGAGGGCCTCAGATCCTGGAGGAATCTTGAAGCCATTGCCAGTCCTGAGCCTTGACCAAGTCTTTGTCATATACCAAAATGAAAGCATTTTTCAAGTATGAGAAGATAATAGTAAGATAATTTTTTAAATGAACTCCTTTAAAGGGTTACTCAATGCCTAGGAGATTCGGCTCATTGAGTATTTGCTCAATCAATGAATACTGTATTACTTATCTATTACTGTGTAACGAATTACCCCAAAACTTAGTGCTTAAAACAACGATAAACATCTATCATCTCTCACAGGTTCCATAGGTCAGGAACTCAGGAGTGACTTGGCTAGCTGGCTCTGGCCTAAGGTCTCCCATGAAGTTATAGCTTCTGTGTATGTTTACTGGGGCTGGAAGAGCTGCTTCCAAAGTGGTGCCCTCTCATAGTTGACTTGTTGGCAAGAGGCCTCACCCCCTCTTCCTGTGGCACTCCCTGCAGGAAGGTTCACAAGATGGCGGCCAACTCCTCCAGAGTTAGTGACCCAGAAGAACAAGGCAAAAGCCAAGTGCCCTTTATGAGTTAGCTCAGAAGTCATACACTGTCACTTCTGCTATATTTAGATGGTCACAAAGACTACCTTGATTTGGTGAGAGAGGGACTATGCAAGGGAATGACTACTGCCAGACAAGCATCTTTGGGGTCACCTTGGAGGCTGGTGACCACAGATGTTAAAAGTAGACATTGTTCTGTGGAGGTTAAAAGGGATCACCAACTTAAAAACAAACAAACAAAAAAGACAAAATCTGTAGTTTTAAAAATCAGGATAATCTTTCCCTTCAAGGGAGGTAGGGACTGAGAAGATCCACAAGGGGGCTTCTGGGGAGCTGGCAAGGTTTTACTTCTTGAACAGGATGCTTGCAATCTGAACGTGTTCGCTTTGTGAAGAGCCTCTGAAGTGACACGTGTACTCTTCTGTACGTACAGGATGTGTCAATAAAAAATGTTAAAGGGATCCTCTGACTTGAAAGGGCTGAGGCCCATCTGGGTAGTTTTAATCTTCTCATTTTTTAGGAGCAAGCACTTGGGCTTGGAGAGGGAGGTGACCAGCTCAGGGTCTCTTGGTGTCCTGGGCTGGGGACTGGCATCCAGCTCTCCTGGGGTCTCTGGTGTCTTGCACTGATCACCTTTCCTCTCCTTGCCTTTACCCAGGGTTGTTTCAGAGTTGAGGAGAGACTGTGCTAGCTGGGCTGGGATCACCCATGGTATGTCCGGCTCCCAGCTTGTCCTCTGTGGGGCCTGTTGGGACCTCCTCTGCCCACAGGCAGCTGGCCCAGGTGTTCAGCCAGAGGACACCCCCTGGGAGAAGGCTGTGCCCTTTTTCTGCGCAGACCTCTGTTAGAACATGCCTCTCTCTTGGTCGACTTCAAGGCTTTTCAAGCAGATGCCCAGCCTGATTCAGCTCTGTGTCTCTCATAGCCACCAAATCCAACGAATACTGACCGAGCACCTGTTCTTGGCACTGGAGATGTGAGAGAGAACAGAAAAGACAAAACCCCTGCTCTCAGGGATGAATGCTATAGCAAGGATAAACACAATAAAAGAGGTAAAATGTAGAATGCGGGGTGCATTGGCGTGTGAGTGTGAGTATGTGTGTAGGGCGTGGTGGTGGCAGGGGAGATTTATTGAAAAAGGACATCTGTGCAAAAACTTGAAGGTGATGAGGGCTGAACCTAAAGTTTCTGGCAGAAGAGGACTCCAGGCAGGGGAGCATGCGCAAAGGTGTGGGGGCTGAGCATGCCCCGTCCTTAGGCAGAGCAAGGAGGCCCAGAAGCTGAGGCCAGGACAACTAGTGCCCAGAGGAGGTGCAATGGATCCACTGCGCAGGGTCAGTGGCCTGGGCTCAGGTCCATCCTGCTAGTCACTAACTGAGTGACCGAAGGGCACTAGGTTCTGGGTGACACCACCTACCTCACAGATGAGACTTAAACTCAGCCACACATTTACTGGCAGGTTGAGTAAGAGAGACAGCTCTGTCTGCCCCTTCGGCTGGAACATAAGCTTCCTGAAGGCCAGGGTTTTGTCTGATTTGTTCATTGCTAAATCTTAGCAAAGGCCCTCACAGACCCTAAAGATGATCTAGCAAACCATAGCAATATGATAAAACTTATCTTGAAGGGAAATCTAGGAAGCTCCTGACAAGGAAGTAGACCTGGGGAACAGCAGGGAAGGTTTCCTGGAAGAAGCGACAGAGAGATCTGCCAATGAGGAGTTAGTTAGGCAAGGGGAACAGCATGTGCAGAAGTCCAGATGCTGGAGAGAGAGTACTGTCTTTAGAATTTCAATAGAATAGAGCATCAGGAGGCAGGTGGAAGGGGTAGTGCAGGACGGGGCCAGGGGGCAGGGGCTACTGGAGTGAGAAAGAACGTCTAGGAAGTAGGAAAGCACAGTGATGTATACAGAGAGCAATGGCAAGGTCCAGGTGGTGCTTACGTGTGTGACACAGTAGCTGGCATGGAAAACTGAGAGGGAGGGAGGCGGGAGGAAGAATGAAAGATGGAAAGGAAATTGCAGCCAGCCACAGTCTAGTCTCACCCTGTTTTCAGGAACAGGACCCCTGGGGATGTCTAACCCCTGACCCCTCTCCAACACCAAGACCTCCCACTTTCTGTGCACCTGCCGTGCTGGCGGGGGGAGGACAGCCCGGGCTCCGGCCCTGGCCACGGCGTTCTGGTTCAATGGAAGGACCTTAAACACAGAGACAAGGACACGGCAGTAAAGGATGATGTGGCCGAACCCCCTGGTTCCGCGGAGAGCAGACCCCAGGTGTGTGATCGGGAGCAGTTAAATTTCATCATTACCCTTTCTCCGATGGTGTTTTTTATAGTCTTTTTTACTACTGGCACTAAAGGTTCTGGACTCATCCTGGCGGAGTGGAGGACATCACTCGTCGAGCTGACTGCTCCATGATATAAAAAAATGACAAGTCCTGGCTTAATCTTTCTGATAACTGTGTTCCGCGCCCCCATCCATCTCCACCAAGGGGTTTGGATGAAGCTTGGAAGACAAGAGCATCCCAGCATTCGAGAATGAAAAATTAAGTGCCCTTTTGGAGCACAGCATGGTGTTCCCTCGCTTGGTGCTGTCGTGGAGGTGGGGGTGGTGGTGACAGGGACGGGGACGCAGGGTGGAGGGAAGCGAGAGCAAGCAGGGGCTCTGTCAGGTCCTGGGATGGGGGAGGTGGACGGCAGGTCCCACACAGTGTGGTGAGCACAGCAGCGTGAGCACGTACACTTGAAAGTGCATGCAAGCTTTGTGCCCACTGGGTAGGCCTCACCTGTGCTTCTGAGTGTGTCCTTGGGCGTCCTGCTGGGTTTTTGTGTCTGTATCCAGCAGTGCAAGTCCGATCTAGGAGAGTGGAAATGATTCTGTACTGCAAACTGAGATGCTGGTTTCAATTCTCAGCCCTGCTTCAATAAGCTGTATGGCATTGTGGCAAATCACATCCCTTCTCTGGGCCTCAGTTTCCTCCTCTAAAAAATGGGTGAGTTTGGGCCCCACATGAAGTCAACATCTTTAAACTGAGCACTCACTGGCTGACTGATTCTGGGTACATCACCTCTCTACGCTTTGCCTCAGTTTCTTCATGTGTCCTCTGAGACCATCGCCCTAAATGACACCAAGGCCATCTAGGACTGGAAGCCCCAGGAGCTGGGAAGCCAGAAAGACTCGCTTAGCCCCAAATTTCCAGTTGAACATCCCAGCCTGGCCCAAAGCCAGGATTCAGCTGAGGCTCAGACTTGTCTGTATCTAAGAGAGCAGTCACCTGTTTCCTTCCTGTGCCACGTGCAGGGACAGACTCTGGGGCTTGGGTGCAGCGGGCATGAGAACAGGGTCTGGAGCCTTCAGACCTGTCCTCTGATTCTAGTTTTACTTGTCAGTTTTGTCTGTAACCTTCCGAACCTCAGTTGCCTTATCTGCAAAATGGAAACAAAGGAGACAGTGGATCAAATAAGCTGTACCTAATACATAGTACTTGCATAATCATTGTTGCTTGTTATCAGGTGTCCTTAATCCCCCCACATAAGTCTTTTACACAGGTTTTGCCTGTCTGTCATTTCCTAATCCCATCTCTGATGTTTGCTTGTCTTTGTGGAGATGCAGTAAAGGGGACGAATTGTTGTCCCTAAAGAGGTCAAACGTTTGTTGTTAATAATATCAACTGGGGGGAAAACACCCAAAAAATAAAATAAAGCAAAACAAAAAACCTGCAAAAAGAACTCCCACCTGGGCCAGGCAGACTAAACCCCCACACGATCCCTTTATCATCAGCACCTGTGATTTGGAAAGCAAGATGCTGGGGAGCTAGGGCCTTGGTTATCTGATGCAACTGCTGTTTATCTGGGAAGTTTCCATAGGCCAGGTCCCCATTGGCCTCTGTGTTATCTGGGCCAGAGCAGGGATGGCTGGGGCTTAGGTTCCCTCTCCCATGAGGCAGAATCTTGGGGAAGCTTCTGATGACAAAGATGGTGGAACTGGCAGTGAGGATCTCTTGTGCAGCTGGGAGTTGTGGTTAAGAATGGCCAGGATAGCTGGGCGTGGTGGCGCACGCCTTTAATCCCAGCACTTGGGAGGCTGAGGTAGGAGGAGCATTGTGAGTTCGAGGCTGGCTTGGGCTACAACGCGAGCGCAAGGCCGGCCTGAGCTACAGTGCGACCCTGCCTCAAAAAACCAGGGCTGGGAGTTTGGCTCAGCAGCTTACGCGCCTGCCTGACAGGCACGAGGTTGTGAGTTCAATCGCCAGTGCCGCAAAAAAAAAAAAAAAAAAAAAA
>RJWM01003078.1:0-20972 GCA_004363535.1 Dasyprocta punctata | reverse complement strand
GAGACAATTACTATCTGTGGCTCTTAATCACTTACTGCCCTTGCAGACAGCCTTTGGTCAAAAGCAATCACAGCCCGACTTGGACAGGTCAGCCCCTGTGTTGCTGCTGTTTGTGCACGTGGCCCACCTTCCCTGCTGACTGCAGGGGCCTGGAGGGCAAAAGCCAGGTGGCTGTAGATTTCTGCCTTCCTTACGCCACTCACCTGCTGAGGATGTTTGGTGAGCGAATGCACACTTGGACCTGATGCCTGGAACCTTGGCCAGAGAGGAGCCACAGGGGGTAGGGACAGCAGGAGGAGTTGGCTTCTCACTTTCTATAGGACCAAAGCCAAACCTAAGGTCTGCCCCAGCCAACCCTCTCATCAGTCAGCCCACACCGCAAGGGCGAGCTGGACTGACAAACCCCTGTGTCAAGAGCCGACTTTCAATAGATTGCAGCAAGGGAGCTGCTCTGCTGCATACGAAACCCCGACCCAGAAGCAGGTCGTCCATGAATGGTTTAGCACCAGGTTCCGCACGAACACGTTATGTGACGAGTGAGAGGGTGGCCCCCTTTCTGGCCACACCCTGTTTCCCAGGACAAAGGACTCTCTGCACTGGACTTGAGTCACATGGGCACCACAGCCCCTGATGAGGCCAAGCCAGACACCTTATTCCCCTCCACCTCCCTGCATAACACTCGCCTCCAGGTCCCATTCATTCTGCACTGGAAATGTTTACTCCAGATCTGGCCACCAGGGTTGCCCTCCTGGACAAACACGATAGGCTCCTGACTGGCCACTGTGTCACCAATCTCCTCTCTGGTTTCCAACTACAGAGATTTTAAAATGCAAGCTTGAGCTTGTCTCTCCCCTGCTCGGCCTCTCCTGGGTCTCCAGGGCTTTCAAAATGACGTTGAAATGTCTTTGCTCTCTAGGACCTAGATCCGGCCTGCCTCTTCCAGCCTTCCCTCCACCATTCCTGGCCACTCTGCACTCTGGGTTCCTCAGAGTTCACCCTCACCCTGCCCTGGGCCTTTGCACAAAACGACCCTCCCACCAGCTCCTCCTCATCCACCATGTCCCCGCTCAGTGCTGTCTTCTCCTGGAAGTTTCCCTTGACCCCACTGGGCCAGGGGCCTCCTTCTCCGGTCAAACTTGTGTACACCCTGTCACGGCCCTGGAGCCATAACCTGGAACTGCCTGGGGATTTGTCTTCTGTCTCTCCCGCTAGACTCCAAGCTCCACAAAGGCAGAGGTGCTCCTGTTTCCTGAGGCTGGTTCTTAGCAAGTGCTTATGGAGAAACAATTGCTTGACAGCATCCTTTCCCCTGGGTTCCTCTAATCTCTCCAAGGGTCACAGGCAGAGGGTCCCGGGCATGGGGAACAGAGGGCACGGAGCCCTCCCCTGCCCCTGGCTTCCCTGGGTTTTCCCTGCACTCCTAACACCTGACCACTGCCACACGGCAGCCCATTTGTCTGTGACAGAGGACAAGGTTTCAGATTGGGGCTACCTCGACAGAAAGCCTAATACCACCTCGCACAGATCTGGTACAGTCTGGAGGTGGATGTGTCTTTTGAGTCCCTGAGGTCTCCTGGAGGAGACCTGGGCCTCCAGGGCTGACTGGACACTCCCCAGCCTCCCCGCTGTCGCTGCCCCCACTGGGGAGCCTCATGCCCACTGCACAACCCCTGGTGTTTTGGTGGCTGCCTGTGCCCTGGCCCTCCCTCTCCTCTCCAACTGCTGGCCCTGGCAGAGGGCGTGAGAGCGCGCATCCCCGTGTGTGTGTCGAGCTGTTGCTCGCCACAGCTGGCTACATGGGCCTTGGCAGAGGTAAGGAGGGTGGAAATCCAGCCCCTGCTACCTGCCTTTTCCTACTCTTCTAGCTTCCTCACCCCTACCTGCTCCTACTCACCCACTGTTCCATTTTTAAAAAGGGAAACAGAAACAGGGGAAATTTATGGCTAGGGACAGGACGCATTTGTTCAGTTTAGGCCCAGACTGATCACACTGTTTCGTCCCTTCCTTCTTGGACTTCCTGGGCCCTGGCTGCCTTTACTTTAGATGTGAGAGGAGGTCACGTTCCCCCTTCCTGGGCCTCCATTGACTCTTTGGTACGGTGGGATATAGGTGGCTTCAGAAAAGTGGTCACCTTAGGGGAAGGGCCCAGAAGGGCCAACGTGGGTGTTTGCCTTCCTAGACAGCCCCAGAAAGTTATAGGAGAGGCTCCTGGTGGGGATGTCCAGGACTAGAGCCTTGCTTGAGGGAGAGAATGCCCGGACAGGGTAGGAGAGCAGTCAGAGGCAGTCAGAGGCACTAGGAAATGTAGTACAGCAGAGGGAGAAGGCAGTGGAAAGATTCTGGAAGCGAGAGGGAGCACAGGCCAGAGCTACAGTGTTGGGGACCCCTCCCCTCTCCAGGGCGAGCCTAAGGTGTAGCTGTCTGTGACCCTGCAGAGGACACTGTCCCAGGGGTACCCTCAGAGGATGTGCAGGGTGCTGCCTTCAAAAGTCCACTCTGGCCCTCCAGGCCCCATGCACAGACCCATCATCTGCCAACAAGGCGATAGGCATTTGCTGAATGCCCCATGGCTGCGGGTCAGAAAGAGGCAAGTTTCTGCCCTGGCCATCAGGGTACAGCGCAGTAACTGCAGACAGTGCCACTGGGAAGCAGCAAGGAAGTGACCCAGGGTGGTGAATGCCTGTGGATGCCATGCCCTGCACTCTGCTCTTTCGATATTCACCCTTTTTAACCCTCACAAGCCCCTCTGAGGTCTATTCTCTGGACCTCATTTTATGGATAAGGAAAGTGAGGTACACCGGTGAAGTTTCTTGCTCAAGAGCACATAGTTGAACTCTGAGGAGAAGGGCCTGGAGTAAAACATGGCCCGCTGGTCCAGAAGGCCCTGGGTAACTCTCTCCAGGGGGCAGGGGAGGACCCCAGAGAAACTGCTCCTCCAATACCTTCTCCATGTTTCACAGTTGCTTGGAGAGAGCTTGCAGTGAGAGTGGCTTAGCACTTTGCTCCCCAGAAATTCAATTCCAGTCCGACATGGCTTTAAGGTCCCTTTAAATTGCCGATGCCTATGGCCCTATCACCAGAGCCAAGGCCTCGCATCTATATCCTGCAGGAGGTCTGAGTGTTCTTTAGACAAAGCTTCCTGGGCCAGCTGAGTCAAGATTTCTAGAAGCACATAGAACATTTTTGTGCATGCGTGTGCATGGCCACACGTATGAATGCCCACATGTACAGTGTCTCATAGGCATCAGACAGCCAGCTCCTGAGAGTCCCTCCAGGCTGTCCCCACAATGCCCTGTGGATCTTATTCTCTGGACAGACACAAATCCATCTGCCCCGAGACCTCTGTGCCCAGTTCCTGCAGCCTGGCCTGCCACCCCCCAGCCCTCACACCCCAGCCTCTGCTGGTGCCATCTGGCAGTGGCAAGGTGCCCACCCCCTGGGTGTGGGTGCCAAGGGCCAAGAGGGGGAGCAGCTGGGAGGCTGGACTGACCCCACCAGCAGCATCCCAGCCCCAGTTTCTGTCTGGGAGCTGTGGCAGGGTGACTGCAACTCCCACACCCCCAGAAACACACTGAGGGTCTTCCCCGACCATGCCGGCCATGCCTGCTGGCCTCAAGACACTAGGAAGCAGCAGGAATTTCTTACTATTGGGAAGGATCCTCTTTGGGGACTCAGCCAAGCCTACAGCTACCCCGGGGAAGGAACTCAGGATACAAAGCTTCCCAGAGGACTTAGCTTCCTCGTTGCCATTGTTAGCTTATCAGTGAGAGCTGACATTTCTGCTAGGCTTACTATGTGCCAGGCTCTAGCTGAATCCCTTTACTATTTAATCTTCATCCAGCTCTCTGAGGGTGGTACAATTATACCCATTTCCCAGGTGGGGACTGAGCCACCAAATGCTTTTGTAACAGTGTCCTGCCAAGTGAGAGAGCTAGTATTAGAACCCAGACTGTCTAGTTTCATAACGTTGGTTTTGTGCTTCCAGGAATTGTTCTAAGTGTTTACCTAGGTTAGTTCATTCAGTTCTTTAGTTGCTGTTGGTATCATCTCTATTATACAGATGAGGAATGGAGGCACAGAGCTTATATAACTTGTCAAAGGCCACACGGCTAGGTTGGATTTGAACTCAGGCTGCCCTTCTGATCAGAGGATCCCAAGGTTCATGGGTGAAAAGCCTCAGTAAAGCTCCACCAGAACAGAAGGAGGTGGGCTCATTCCTGCCCTCTGCAGTCCCACAGCCTCCTTCTATGTCTCTCCTGTCCCTTGCTTCTCTTCACATCTCACTCTCCATGGCCACAGCCAGGGGGATGAGGCCAACAGAGAGGAGAGCATCTATGAGCCGGTTAGGCAGACGCAGGCAGGGTCTGCACATACTCAAGACATCTCTTCTGTGGCCAATTAAACAAATTGCAGCAAAACAGCATTTTATTAGTATTTGCCCATAGCAGTCTGGGCCTGCAATAAATTTCCTCCTGGCTGCAGCAGTGGAGACGCAGGCGGTGGGGCGCATGTGCATGGTGGGGGAGAGGCCAATGGAGGGGCCAATGGAGGGGCGTGGGGAGCGGGGTGTGGGAGAGGGGGCTGGCATGTTAAGCAGCGGATGGAGAAGGAGAATCATCAGGAAGGGCCCTGGGGGCTGGTGGGTATCAGAGTGGCTGTCTTCCCAAACAACCGCTCCACTTCATCATAAACACAGTGAGTTATGAGGTGGTGCGCTCGGCGTGCACCAGCAGCAGTGCCCACGAAGCTCCTGTCCCTGTTAGGCTGGGGCGGGCAAGATGAGGGCAGGCAAGGAAACCCAGAGCCCCCATTCCCCATCTCCATGGCGCCTGCCGTGGGTCCAGACTTCACCATGGGATACCTGGATATTCATTCAAGAAAAATTCATCAAATGCCTGTTGCAGGCCAGGTCGTGGCGAGAACCCTTTAAAGCATGTCATGATTCTATTTTTAGAGACATTCCCGTGTCCCTGCAGCTTTCGGGTTCAAACCAAACTTCTGAGCCTGACATCAGAGGCTCTTCATAAGTGGGCTCCTGTGTCCCTGTCTGGCCCTGTCTGTGTCCACTGCCCTCTACCCCTCCGGACACTGCAGTCGTCGTGCTAGTAGTGGGCATGTATCAGTACTCACTGTGTGCCTGGTGTGAGAACTTTATGCGTGTGCACCCACGGAAACCCCACTGCAATCCTGGGAGGCAGGTGCTGCTATGTCTGCGTGAGCTGAGTGACGCTATGACTTAAAACAGTCAAGATCTTTGTCCAGCGTGCATTGTTACAGACTCTCTTCCCTAGAGACATCTGGGGGCTCAGACTGATGGAGTGACCACTCCTCAACGTCTTAGACATTCTTGGGTGCTGCACCGTGCCATAAAGAGAGATGAGAGCTCTGGAGATTCTCATACTGGCCGCCAGACACCCCAGCCTGGAAGCATCACTTCTGTCCACAACTCATTGCCCTGGACCAATCCCATGACCCCAGTTAACTTCAGGAGGTCAAAAGCTGTTCTACTCTGCCTAGAAGGGGAGATAGCTCAAAGTATTTGACAGACAGCATTGATGACTATCACAGATTATCACTAGCACCTGTTAACAGACAAGGACACAGAGGCCCAGAGAAGTTAAGCAAACTGTCTGACATTGCACAGCTAGAAAGTACAGCTGGAATGCAAACGTGTGTCAGTTTTGCACACCCAGTTTTCCTCAATTGCATATGCTTTGCCTTTGCTCATGTGTGATTCTGCTGAGAATACCCTCCAATCCTCGAGACTTTGCTCCTCTTCTGTCGGGTTCCAGGAAAATGCGAGCATTTCCATCTCTGTGTCCGCACAGTACCTATAGATGCCACCATGGTGCTGATGGCCCTGTCTTAATCCGGTTCTGCGCCCCACTGAGCTCCACAAGGGCAGGATCGTCTTTGTGTCCTTAGTACTGGGCATTTGCATTGAACTGAAATGAGGCTGCCTGGCAGGGGTCAGGGACCTCACTCAGGATGTCCCTGGGCCCAGACCCTTGCTGTTCTGAGACTCGAGAGTAAGGAGCCTGCTGGGAGATGAGGCCAGAGGGGGAGAAGGAAGGTAGAGTCTGGAGGCTGCCTGGGGAGGCAGCAGTGCCTCCTCTACCTCCTAGGGACTTCCTGAGGGCATGGAGGGGTTGCCCAGTCCTGGGACATCTAGGAGCCCTCTTCCTGGCTCTGGGCCAGCCCATTGGGCTGTTCCAATTGAGAGCTCACAAAGGTTCTTTCTTCTTCTTTTTTTTTTTTTTAACCCTAAACCATATTCTCTCCTCTCCCCACCCCCGGGGGGCCCATAGGAACTTGCTCAGATTAAACCAGCAAACTCCCCTTCCCCCCATTCCTCCAAAGCAGCAGGTAGCACTAAGTTTCAGGAGCTCATGTCCAGGAGCCCCTGACCAGCCCCTTCCCATCATCAGGGCATCTTCATGAGCAAACGGAGATGCAAAGGGAGCAAAGGGAGACACAGGCAGGCCACCTCTCATATGTTAGCAACCAGGGGTTCTGGGCTCAGCCACTGCTCCCCTCCTGCTGGAAAGAGCCCCCTGAGTCCACCATCCAGCCCTCATTCCTCCCCTCCTCACCTCCACACCTGTGCTTAGCCTTCCTTTCCTCCAGGAAAATGTCTTTACTCCTCTGCTCCTCAGATTTATTGAAATAAAGTATTAAAAGCTGCCTGTATTTAAAATGTACAACTTGATGATCTGATACATATATATATATATATATATATATATATATATATGTATTGTGAAATCATCACCATAATCCAGTTACTTAACATATCCATCACCTCGAAGTTGCCATTTTTCTCTCTGGTTTTCCTTTCCCTTTGTCTTTTTGGTGTGATGAAAACACTCAGCAAATTTCAAGTATGCAATACAATTTTGGTAACTACAGTCACATCATTGGGCATTAGCTTCCCAAAACTTACTCATCTGGCATAACTAAAATTTTGTACCCTCAAATCAATCTGACCCCCTTTTGCTCTCCTTCCAGACCCTACTTACCACCATGCTCCTCTAAGTTTCTGAGTTTGAAAAATTTTGTACCCCTAAATCAATCTGACCCCATTTCACTCTCCTTCCAGTCCCTGGTTATCACCATTCTCCCCTGTTTCTGAGTTTGAGTCTTAGATTCCACACCTAAGTAAGAGCATACAGTATTCGTCTTTCTGGGCCTGGCTAATTTCACTTAGCTTAATGTCTTCCAGGTTCATCCGTGTTGTTGCAAAAGGCAAAATTTCCTTCCTTTTTTTTGGTACCAGGGATTGAACTCACAACCTCACACCTGACAGACAGGCACTTAAGTCACTGAACCAAACTCCCAGTCCTAGTTTTTTGAGGCAGGGTCACACTATGTAGCTCAGGTCGATCTTGCACTCGCATTGTAGCCCAAACTGGGCCTCGAACTCACAACGCTCCACCTACCTCAGCCTTCTGAGTGCTGGGATTAAAGGCATGTGCCATCACACCCAGCAAAATTTCCTTCTTTAGGGCTGAATGTTTCTCTCTCTCTCTCTCTTTCTTTATCCATTCATCTGTCAGTGAACAAACCTCCTTGCTTTTGAATAGCTGGGAGGCCGCCATGGCCCTTCATTTTTGTGTCTTTCTTTTTCATAACTGAGCCCAGAGACTGGCATGCAGTAGGGGTTCAGGCTGGCACATGATAGGAATTCAATGAGTATTTGCAGAATGCATGAATAAATGGAAAAAATCCATTCACTGTCCGCACCATGGTAGAGAAAGAGAGGCTTAGAGTCCCCATGTTTGTTTTGTCATTTAAAGGACTATTATTTTGCTGACACTGAGCCACTTTGCCCAAAATTTCAATTTCTGAACCCATAATGATACCTAAATCTTGCTCCTCCCACCCCAATAAATAAGATTGCATTAACCTCTCAGGAAATATGTCCTCACCTGGTCAACCAAGCAACATTTATTAAGCCCCTACTCTGTGTCAGGAGGTCCACAGACAAGGAGGCCGTGTCACTAGCCCTGGCTGCTCCCGTGAAGGCTGCAAGGGGGGCTGAGCAGGGCGCTCCAGCAGGTCCCTGGTCTGAGCATACCCTAAAGAGGGATGCAGCAGAAGGGAAGGCCAAGGGCATCTCCTTTTTTCCTCTTTATGTTCCTGTGTTTGAATGTTTTCTAAGGAGTGGATTTTGCTCTTGCAACTTTTCAAACAATACTGAATTTTTTTACAGAGACGTCATGGCACCCACATGCAGGAGGCTGTGGAGAAAGGGGGCGTAAGGCTCTTCTCCACCCCTAGTCCCACCTTCAGTAGTCTTGGGGACATGGGACCATTGATTCTCAGACAGCAGGACATGAGACCAGGCCTAGGGTGACTCGGGGTGGGAATGAGGTGTGGTGCCAGGAGAACAGGGTTTGGAGGTCTCCTCTCAGCTTGGCACAGCCCCCAGGTTGAGGGAACCCAGCCAGCGTGGTCTGAGAAAATGCGAACAAAAGTCCCAGTCAGGGGCAGGCTCAGCACTGAGGGGCGGAGGGGAGGGCAGGCAGGGAATGTGTCCACCCTTCTGAGACCTGTGACTTGTCAGGGGCGGAAGGACACCTAGAAGTATGTGTCATGTGTGGTGTTTTGTGTTTATGAGGACACCTTTCACCACCACCCAGAAATAATACCGTTATCCCCATCTTATAAATGAGACCCCTGAGGTTCAGAGAGGGAATTTGCCTGAGATCACAGGACTGGCGACGAGATGAGTCTTAAGCCGAGTTATCTCATTACCAAGGGCGTTTTCTTCTGCTGATGCCCCACTTCCCTGAGCATTCTGGGTCAGGAGGGGGCAGAGGCGTGACTCAGCTTCCGAGCCCCCTCTCTCAAACAGCCGTGAGTGTGAGAAGAGAGCTGGGTTCTGCTGGCCTTTGGTCCCCCTGAAGGCCCCACTGCTGCTAGGTGTCCTCTAGGTCACGCTGACTCATGCCTGGGATGGAAATGATATTTTGGGGTCTATGTGATTTGGGGGGCACTTCTTATAAGCCTTAAAATGTGCAGTCCTGAGAGGGGCCAGGGCTGGTAAGATGTTCCAAGTTAAGGAAACTCAGACTGAGAGAGCTGAAGCAATCGATCCAAGAACATGCAGCAAGTAAAGGCATGCGCCGAGGCCAGAATGTGAGCGCGATACCGTACGCCCCGTGGGTCTTCCTGTATCTCCCCACTCAGGGACTGAAGCGGGCAATTCCTGAGCATCGGACTGCTATTTTCCTTTCTCTTGAAGTAGCCAGGGCTTCACAGAGAATTCCCAGCCCTTTTCTTAATTAGTATATATTTGTGATACATAACATTTACATTTATCTTGGGGAACTGGTACATAAACATAGCAAATCCTGATCATTTCTACTCTGTCTTCCTCCTCAGCATCCCTTTTCCCTCCTTCCCATCTCCAGAGTCTACCGTCCTGTTTTCTACCATCTCTTTTATTTTGCTTTTAAAATTGTTTATATTTTGGGTCTTTCATGTTAGACAAACCCTGAAGTATTTACCTCCCGTGTCTGATTTATTTCATTTGTATTATGGTCTCAAGGTACATCCATTTTCCTACAAATGTCGCAAATGTATCCTTCTTTATGGCTGAGTAGTACTCTATTGTATATGCATACCATACTTTCCTTATCCATTCACCTGTTGCTGGACATACTGGCCACTTCCATAATTCAGCTATTGTGAGTTGTGGTGCTATAAACATGAATATGCATGTATTGCTGTAATAGGATGACTCCAATCCTTTTCCAGAAAAAACCTTTAGGAGTCTTGCACAGGGCCCAAGTGGTAAAGTTCCAGCTAGAATCTCAGACCAGAGTAGCAGTTTCCTCTAAAGAGCAGTGGGGGCAGAGGAGCTAATCTCTTCCCCCTCCTGTTTAAATAACCAGAGGAGTCTCAGGCCCATGAGCCAACCCTCTGCTGAGGTGTACAGTTGCTCTGGAAGTGACAGTACGGGTGCTGGGTGGGGTGAGTGACAGCAGCAGGCCCCAGTGGCGACACTGAAGGTAACCGCTCTTGACAGATAAAGACGCAGCCCAGGCAAAAGCTACATCCTATTTGGCTTTTAATTTGGAGGCCCCAGGAGTGAATTCGGAAGCTCCTACTCCTGTCCTCCTGTGCAAAGTGGATCTGACTTTCAGGAAATGACTTGAAGTGAAACCACATTACTTATCAGCGTCTCTTGGATTCACAGTCTTTCTGCTCCCACCCCCGGCCCTGCAGGGATCAGGGCTTTCGCAGGCTCCTGTCCCCTCACAAGTGTCTCTGTCATATTGAGGGGCAGCTCGTAAGGCCAGGTCCCTGGCAACCTTGGGGATGTATAACGGTGGAGGGTAGTTCTCAGCTGTGAACGTGGAATTGGAAAACCGCCATCGACAATTTCATCTAAAGCAAGAATCCGCAAATGACAAGCCCATTGGCCGAATCCCTCTGGTCCGCCCTGTTTTGGTATGGCCATGAGCTAAGAATGACTTTTTAAAAGGTCGCAAAAAATCAAAAGGAGAAATTTTGTGACATGAGAAAATGATATGAAATTCAAATTTCAGGGCCGATAAATGAAGTAAGTGTTCCTGGACCTTGACTGTGCCCATTCACTTGGTAGCCTCAATTCGAGATTCTTCCACTGGGCTGAGCAGTCGAGACAAAGTTTTGGGGGCCCCTAAGCCTGAACTATTTACCTGCTGATCCCTGCAGAAAGTTTGCTGACCCGGATCCGAACTCTCACTTTCCTGCATTGGAAGCCTTAAGAAATCACTAGGTAGGGCTGGGGTCAGGGAAGAGACCTCCCAAAGGCCCCCAACACTGGACAAGATATGGCGCTTCTCTCTAACTTCCCTGACTCTCATCCCCACATCTCAGAGGGGGGCATGATAAACACACACCCCAGACACATTTATCACCTGTATGAAGCACCAGCTCTTCTCTGTCCTTAATTTAAAGAGAGGAGATGGGAGGTGACTGAGCCAGGCTCCCGTGCATACCCCTCCTCAACTCCAAGGCTGAGCAGCCCACCAGGTGCAGGGTTAAGCCCAGGGGACAATGGTGAGTGTCCCTGGCCCCCCACTCCAGGTGCTCACAGGCCAAGGCAGGAGATCTAGACAGAAAGGCAAACAGAAACTGCCCTGACTTGCAATAGGCGTGGCCTGTGGAGAGGACCCCCTCCCTCACCACCTGAGGCTGAGGAGGGAAACAGGGTAAGGGTGCAGCAACTTGGAGTACCGGGGCTCCCTGGAGAAAGCCCAGGGCTTCTAAAACCTTGTCCATCTTATCTGAGGCCCTAAGCAGTCTGGCTCTAGTGGTCCTTGATGTGGGTAAGTATTAAGGTTTCTGGGGTGATGTGAATATTCAGCCTAGGCTGTGACCTCTCTGAAGAATGCACAGGACTTGGCCTGGAGAAGAGGCAGGAGGAGGTCCAGGCAGAGTGGGGCAGAGACAGGCAGAGGCCACTGGACTCCCCGTCGCGTGTCCCCACACAGGTCCCCGGGCAGCGCCTCTCCCTGCCGCTCTTCCCAGGGGAAGCCCACGCCCCTTTCTGATAACTCTCTTATCTCCTCAGGAAAAGTGCTGATCCAATCAGACTCATTCACAAACTGAGCCAATTCCTGAGCTCAGGAAAAAGAATGTCCCGGGTGTTCAGATAAGGAAGGAAATGATAATCTACACATCATTAGGTCAAATGCCCCTCTCATGCTGTGATGTGGTCCCCAGGGCCAGGAGCTCTCCAGGAAGATCCCACTCCCCCTTCTCCCTGACCCCTCAGGAGTGAGCCTGGGAGGACAGGGGCAGGGGGAGCCAGTGGTCCTGGCTGCTGTTACTGCCGGCCCAGACCCCTAGTCCTCCAAGCACACAGCCTGTCTTCGACTCTCTTGACTCCCGAGGCCCTATCTTTGATCACTCAGGTAATGGCCTGGCCCACTCTCCATGGAGGCAGGGAATAGAGTTAGCACCCACGCTCCGGGAGCCCTGACAGCCCGTTTAACAAGGTGTCCAACATCCCATTTCCTCTGCACTTCCTCTCGCCTTAATCCTTTTATGCGAAACTCACTCAGGAGCAAGCCCTGTGAAATTGAGGCCTCTCTGTACACATGGCCTAGCCTGCTCCCTGCTCCCGCTGGAACACAGCCCCTCCCAGCCCAGATCCTGGGAAAAGCTGGGCTAGGTGTATGGAGGGGGCACTGGGGGTGCAGACAAAGTGCCTCTGAGATACCTTTGAGTTCCTGCCCCAGAGTGAGGGCCATTTGATCACCTCCTCTCTCCCTCCTCCCCCATGTCATTACCCTTTGTGGGCTTGAGCCCTCAACCAGTAGTGAGAACAGAACTAGAAGGAAGAAGAAAGATCCTGGTGGCTTCAAGAAACTGCTGAGCCCTTTCCCCCGACAGCTGCCCCATTTTTCCCAAGAAAACCAAATCCGTGAATGCTGCAGCTTTAACTCAGGGGTGGAAGTGAGAGTCCTCCGGGCCGCCCTGGCCAGGGCACAGCATGAGGTCCAGGCTGTCTTGGAGGATGGCAGTAGGGAGTATAAAACGCTGGAACCAAAGGAGTGGCAGCTGGAAAAGAGCATCACGCTCTCATCTGCTCTCGGTTTCCTGTTCCTCGGCTCCCTCCTAGGCCTGCTCCTGCCTTCCAGCTGGGCGCGCTGGGGCACGGAGCTACATCCGCCTCCTCCTCCCTTTGCTCCCCCAGTCTGCCTCTACTGTGGCACGAGGCAGGCGAGAGTCACGCCTGGACAGCTGGTCAGCCCGGGCAAAGGTAACTTTGGCCTGGGGCAGTGGTTGCAGCCTGGGCAAGGCCTCCATGGCCCAAAGCTTTCCCCACCTCTTTTCCTCCTGGCGCTGGGCTTCGAAGCTCAGCACAGATTGACCATGCTGGTTCTGCCAGTCCAAGCCTTGCCCATGGCATCTTCGAGATGCCAAGGAGGGCTGGGCCCACTGTCAGCCAGCAGTGAAGCAAGACAGAGGAAGATTGCCAGGGATGCCCAGGACCAGGAAGAAGGGGTGAAGAGCCAAAAAAAGGGCCGTGAGATGGGAAAGAGACAGAACAGAGAAGGAGGGTACAGGAGAGAGAAACGAGACAGAGGAAGATGGAGCAGCCTCTGAGGAATCCTGATCTTTAAAGCTGACTGATAAAAAGCTTGTTCCAAAGACAAATTCTTTCAAAGCAACAGCTCCAATGAGACTTTCCGTCATTCTCCCTATCACAGCCGGGCCCCTTCTCTCCAGGAGGAAGATGAAAGAACATCTTCATCTCCTCTGTCTCCTGTTCTTGCCCTCTCTGCTCCTTGCTCTTTCTCCTCCCCAGTAATGCAGTGAAACTCCCAAACTCTTACCAAGGTCCCCCCAACCCCCATCCTCACCCTTCCCCTGTTGTTTCCCCTCCTACCCTCACTGCGTCCCCCCACCCTCCTGCTTCTCCCATCAAGACCTCTGGCCCATTTCTCGCTCTTCCTCTCCTTCCTGTTTTTCCCTCTCTGCTGTCACACCTCTGACACCCACTCTGCCCCCGCCATGGCTCCAGAGGGAGGGCTCCAGGCTTTCCTCCTGGAGTTTTTTGTTTTGTTTTCAGTACTAGGAATTGAACCCAGGGCCTTTGCACTGTTACAGTCCCAGTCTATTTAAAAAATTTTGTTATTTTGAGACAAGGTCTTGCTAAGTCACTAAGTTGTCTAAGATGGGCTCGAACTTTTGATTTTCCTGCCTCAGCCTCCCTGAGTGCTGAGATTACAGGTGTGAACTTTTACACCTGGCTTCCTGCTGAATTTCTCAGGCGATTCTATCTGCCCAAGCCTTTTGGCTAGGAAAATGGAAGCCAGGAGGTCTCCTCATCTTTCCCTCCTCCATACTTGCTCTCCTGGCCTCTTAGAGAGTCCAGCAATCAAACCTGGCCTCTGCCTGCCTCAGAGAAACTTGGGCAAGTGGAGGGTGGACTTTCTCTCCATATTCTTCCCTTCCTTTACCCAGCAATGGCTGAGACCAGAGGTCTTCTCCTCACTTCCCTATCCAAGCCTGCTCACTGCAATTAGATCTGCCTAGTGCTCACATTTAGAAAACATATCCCAGAGGGGTCCCATCCCACCTTACAATCTAAGAGCATCTTGCTCCAAGATCCAGAAAAGAACACCATCTCTTTTTGTTTCTACTTAGAGTTTTTTCCCTATCAACACCTCCATTGCCTTCAGCATCTCTCCCTCCTCCTCTGAAAGAATCCCTACTTATTCTTCAAGATCCTACTGAATTGATACCTCCTCTGGGAAGCCTCCTGACCCTCCCAACCACCCTGTCTGAACTCCTTTGGCACACAATATCGGGCAGCACCATCATATCTTGTATGTGGGTCCATCCCTGATGGGGCGGTGAACCCCTTGAAAGCAAGAGTTTCATCATTTTATCTCACAAACATTTACTGTGTGTCAGGTGTCAGTTACACAGAGATTCATTCATCTGATAAATATTTGAGTACCAAATACGTATCTGTTAGGCTTTTTGGTGCAGCTGAGAGACAGAGCGATATAAAGAGGCCTTTATTGCGGGCATGGGAGGATTGCCGAAGAGTGCAAGATTCCCCCTGATCAGAACAAAGGAGTGATTGGGCTTTTATCAGGTCTGGCTGGGCGTAGAGTTCGGGAGGCTGGCCAGGTAACATATTAACAGTTGATTGGAGGAGCCTTGGTGTGTGTGAAAGAAGAGGCAGGAAGTTTATTTTTGGGCTGGGGGGAGAAGAAAGAGGAAGTTGATAAGTTGTTGTTTCTGGCTTCTTTGCCATGTTGGACTGTCACCATGATAACTTGGTGAATGTTATATGGGCAGAAACTCATCAGTATCAAGCTGGGGATTAGGATGGTGACCAAACAGACATAGTCCTTCCCCTGGGGCTTGTAGGCCTGTAGGAAACACAGGTGCGAGTTCCCAGAGGTGACGAGTGCTGCGGGTAGGGGGAAGTAACACACACTCTGGACCCTAGAGGAGAGCACCAAAGCCACCCTGGAAAGACTTTCTGGGAAGGGGGATAAATGGGATTTATCCAGGTAACAGAGAGGGAAGAAAAAGTTCAGGAGGGCTTTGAAAGCATGGGCAAGAGGGTGGCTATGAGGAGGGAGGTCAGACAAGAGCCTTTGGTAGGGGCTGCAGGCAGAGATGAGAAGGCCCATACCTCCTCAATTAGTCTTTCTCCAGCTCATGATACGGCCCAGGTCAGTTTCCTGACACTGAATGAAAGGAGTCCAGCTAACACACACGCATAAAGAACCTGCCATGCTCAGGGAATTGATGCTTGAGACAGAAGACAAGATTTACCAGAATAGTGATAAGAAACAACAGCTGAAATGTATGGTGTGCCCAGTGCTGTGCCATGAAACTTACAGGTGTCACTTCATTTATTTGCACAACAGCCCTGCATGGGGTGACTGTGTTGTCCCCCTATGGCCAATAGGTTTACTAAGGCTCAGAGGTGAGGAGGACCCCAAGGCCACATGGGAGCCAATATTTGAGCCTTATCACCCTAGCTCTGTGGGCCACCACTTGGAAGCCTGCTTCCTCCTCTCTCCCTTTCTTAACTCTGCCCCATAGCCTGGATACTCCAGCTCCTCCCTGGCCTGGCCCCTCCCCTCAAAGCGAGAAAAAATGGAGAGAAAATGGATCTTTAAAGATACATGTATCTATCACTGTTATTTACATTCTAATGTGTGTCTGTGGCTCTGCTCCAATGGGGGAAATGTAAATCAGGTGGACACCGCTCAGAAAGCCCTAAAGAGCTTGGCTCCCCCAAATTAGAATAGAAAAAGTTCTTTTAAAATGCACCTTTAATATGTAAAAGCCCGCCGACCTGGGCTCTAAATAAACCAAACTTGAACCAGATGCCAAATAGAGTAGATGAAGGACAGGTACATAGAGGGTCCCAGGCTGGGGAATGAGGCCTAAACAGCTATTTATATTAATGCAAAGAAAGTTCAACATTCTTCCCCTTGATATATGCTGCAGAGGGAGGTGGTTTTTGTCCCACCAGCGAGAATAAAATGCACAGCTCATGATGGGCAGGGTCACATGTGCGAGATAAAAAGCTCCGAGTGTAATATATGTCTCTGTCGCTTATTCTCTGCAGGCTTTGCATTAGATCTGCAGATGACAACAAGAAAACACTTACTCAAGGTTAGACAGTGCTCACCAGGCTCCTAGTCACAGCTCTCTGTCCTCAAGGGGATGTGGCTGCCTCAAAATAGGCCCCAGCAGAGCCCCAGGTGGAGCTCCCGGGCTCCCCTGTCTGCAATGGAGATGAAACAGCAAGACAGTCCTGGTTGTGGCTGAAAGTCTAGACGGCTACTGGGTTAAGGAACACCTGCATGTGCCAGCTAGAATGTCTTCCCTCACTGTCCAGACTACTTACAGACAGGCTTACAGCTGCCGGGGCACTTTATAAAGCAGTGAGATGTCTGGGGGGAGGCTAACTTTAGCTCTGTCATAGGTGTGTGGCATGAATTCTCGGCCTCCTCTTTGTAAATCAGAATTTATTCACTCATGTATCAGTTGTATACAGGCATCACTTATTCAACATAGTATTACAAAGGGCCCCTGCAGGACCAGAAAGGAAAGCCGTAGCATGCAGAGGTCTTGGAGAATAGTACCGAAGGATGAGACCAATAATGTTCAAAGAGATCAGCTGTCTTAGCCTAGTGCTAGGCAGTGAGTGGTAAGCAGTCAATCAAAGTTGGCCTCAGCATCACTGTTGTTGTTGAATAATGTGTTCAAGTAAGGAGAGAGGCCAAATGACAACTGAGGTGCTGGTCATCTCATGAGAGTATTACTGCCTAGAGAGCACAGAGCAGAACTGAAGGATTCCTTGACTGGGGCAGGACAGGTATTTGACCCAAAGGCAATTAATCCCTACCCAAGCTCAATTAATGGCTAGGCCTGGGCAAATGAATGAGCTGGACCACTAGAGACTTCTTAGTGGATTAGTCAGGAAGAGCCAGGCTACACTGTAGTAACAAACATCACCAACATCTTGGAGGCTTAGGCACATTCTGCTCAAAGTCTGAGGAGCTTTCTAGGGAAGCCACCGCCAAGCAGTGGCTATTTCAGGCCAGTTCCACCTGACAACTCCAAAACAATGTGTGCTTCTGCAATGGCCAGGAAAAAGGCTTGGAGAATTGCACATTGGTCCTTAAAGCCTTCCACCTGCAAGTGACACATATTACCTTTGTTCACATTTCATTGGCTCATACAAGTCACAGCCCATGCTTAACCTTGGCGGAGTGGAAAATACACTCTTCCTGTGAGGCCCGAGGGCAAGCAGAACCCCAAATACCATTCAACACGAGTAATGTCTTCCTCCCTTTGTGAAATGCAGAAAGAGTTGGATTTCAGTGAAAGGAAAAGCTGAGAGGAGGAGGAGCAGGAGAGGAGTTGCAGTCACCATAAGAGTAAACAGTTGTTTTTGCTTCTGACAACAAGGTCTCGTATGGGCCTCAGTGGCTCTTCTGTATTGCTTCTCCCTGTTCTAAACTTTAGGGATTCTGATGTTTCATAGAAGTCTGTGACCTCCCCAAGTGGGATCAAATGTTGGCAGTGTGGAAAAAGGGGACAGAGGCCCTAGAACTTCTAAAATGTCTCTGCTCAGAACTTCAGCAAACCTTGGAAATGGGTTAAAGAAGGGATTGATTGTGCCAGTATGTGTGGGGGTGCTGCTACTCCAAACTTCACATCCAGATCTTCAAGTTCATCTTGATTCATAAATTAGAAACATTTGATTGACTGGAGAAGGTGTGGGTGGAAGACAAGGGATGAAGCTGAGTTTAGAAGGCTTGAATTCAACCTGGTTCTCCTGGGTCCTAGAGCCAGTGGTCACAGGCTAAGAAGGAAAACAGCTATAAGTGTAGGGAAGAGGGTATTGGGTGGTGAGAAGATACGGGGTAGGATTCTTTAACTACTTTGAGACCCAAAGAGTCCCACCAGATGAGTACAAGGCCAACACAGATGCATCCTTGCATGTTCGACCAGCCAGGCAAACACCACAGTCCTTTGTTTCACCCTGTTCCATTCCCAGCGGGAGGAAGGAGCTGGAAGTGGGGTCATAAACTCCTGCCCTGAGTTCATTCAGACACCTCTAAGTTGCTTCAGGGCTTGGCTCCCAAGGAGTATAGCTGATGCCACAAATCAAAGAGTGGCAGGCCAGGCTAGATGGCCTCTGAGATCCTTCACAATGTGGATGGATGGGAATCAAGGGGCCAGGAGCAGGGGTCTTGAGAGGTCATGGAGAAGGCAAGGAAGGACCTGGAGCTGGGGAAGGACAGGGGGAAAGCAGGAGAAGAGAGAAGAGAATAGCAGAGGTGATAGAGAAAGAGAGAAAGAAAGAGAGGAGGAGGAAGAGATGGTAAGGAGCAGAGTTAAAAAAGAAGGAAAGAGAAAAGAAGGAAAAGAGAGGATGGAGAAAAAGAGAGAAATAATAAAAGAAAGAGAGAAGCAAAAACAAGGTGGAAGAGAAAATCAAAAGGGGAAAGAGGAAAAAAAGGAGGAAAAGAAAGAGGAGGAAGTAGGTAAGAAAAGGAGGAAGGGAAGAAGAATTAAAGGAGAAGAAAGAGGCTAAGGAGTATGAGAACAAATAGGTGGGAGGAGGGAGAGAAAGTGCAAAGAAGTAGGAGAAAGAGAGGTAGGAGGAAGTGGTGGAGACAGAAGAGAAGAGAAGGGAGGAGCCGAAGTCATGGGCACTTCCTGGGCCTTAGAAGCCCAAATGGGCAGAAATGGGCACCGGGTGGCAGGGAACCCTGGCAGGCGGCGTCCCGCAGTAACCAAGAGCACAGGGGGCCGCTGGGAAGATCTATTGGGCCCCGCAGTGCCATTGTCTTCAGAAGGAATTAAAAACAAATTGCTAAGGGCCAGCACATAATTTAAAGACTCACGGCAATTTTATGACTTGCTAATGTTCCTAATTACATGCCCGTGAAAGGCTTAATTAATTGGGGGATGTAGCAAAAAGTGGAGCCCGTGTTTGTTATCATGGTTCCACTGCATTGATTTTAGTGCCTATGGAGAATTTAGGGCCTCTTTATTTGCACAAAGAAAATGCAAGTCTCTCGAAAAAATGCACATTAAGATCAACCCCTCGCTGCTATCTAATATACTTTCCTCTATTTAACCAAAGCGCTTGTAATCATATTTTGTAAATGTTGGTGCCGTTAATTGCATTGTGAGGGAAAATAGGTTCCGCTTGGCTGGTTGTGGAGAATTTTATAAAGTTCGTTCCAGGCGCCCCATTCCAGGGAACTCTTTACGGGAAACTTGTGAAGAAGTTGGGATGCCCAGCCTGGGAAGTTAGCTGGCCCAGATTTCTCTGCTCCTGGGAAGCAACGCTCCTTAGCCACCAATGCTTCTGTGGCCAGGGTCCTGAGGCCAGCCGGGAAGCTCAGAGGAAGTGGGCTTGGGGAAAGGCCATACCCGATGTCCTCAAGAGTGCCAGGACCAGCCATGCTTACCTGTAAGGCCTCAGGTGAGCTTCACGGAGCCTCAGTTTCTTTGTCTCTGAAGTCTCTGCCCCGCTGACATCATCAGCTGGCAGTGATGATCAAACAAGAGGATGGGAGTGAGAGGGGCCCAGACCTAAGGCTTGCGGTTGTATTCAAGAGCCTCCATCTCTTCCTTCGTCAGGGGACTACAGGGATGTTGTCCTTGTAGCTGGGGCTCTCAGTGAGATGACACATGGCCTTGCTACAGGGTGAGGCAGGAGGAGGCTCAGCTGTGGGTGTGGTGGGCCCTGGAGAAGGAGGAGAGGAGCAGCTCGAGTCACCTCCTGCAAAATTGTCCCAGACATGGCTCCCTCCCTAAGAGCAGGTGCTCAACTGTCCTCTGCACTCTCAAGGGCCGGGGCTTTTCCGGAGGGTCACTATCATTGCAACCTCTAGGCCAGGGCCCCTGCCTCTCAGGGGTCCAGCCTCGGTGCCAATCTAGCGGCTCGCACACAGGAAGAGGTTGAGCATCTTACTGAATGACTCACTGAATCAAGGAGCGCAGTCAATAATTAGAGCAAAGGGGCTGGGTGAGAGGGCGCTGTGCAGGCTCTGCTCCTGTTTCTGCCTCTGTGGCTGAGTTCATTCCGATTGACAGCCTTTCCCCATCTAGACTTTCCCTGTCTTACACTCTCTCAGGGACTCTCTGGATGAGGTGGTCTTCTGCAGAAGCCTGGAAGAACTGGCCACACAGACCATGGCATGGGCTGGCACCATGCAACTTTCCCCACAGGCAAACAAACAAACCAGACCCTCCTGCTTAAAGCTTGGAAGCATCTCATGGCACTTAGAATAAAACCAGTCCTCTCACTGGGGCCTACTGGGGCCTGATCTCTCCCACTGCCTCTGTTTTGTACTTCCTTAAGGTCAGTTCTGCCAGACCACTGACTCTATTGTTCCTTCAGGTCAACTTCAGCCCTGCCTTGGGGTCATATGCTGCTTTCTCTGCTGCCATGCTCTTCTCCACAAGGCTAGGCTACTTCTCTTCACTCAAGCTTTATCTCAGGAGACTTTTCATCAGCCAGGTAAGGTGCTGCGTGCTTGTGATAACCACAGCTACTTGGGAGACTGAGTCAGGAGGATTGCAAGTTCAAGGGCAATCTGGGCAACTTAGTAAGGCCTTGTATCCTAAAATAAAATAAAATAGAATAAAATAGGGCTGGAGCTATGACTCAGTGGTAGAGTGTCCATAGGTTCAATCCTCAGTACTGCAAAAAGTCTCCCACAAAAGCTCTTTCCTAATCACCAACCTAATGTCACCTTCTGCAATCATACTTAATTCCTTCTTTAATCATGTTAAAAAGGCATATTTATGTGTTACACAGAGACGTTATGCTCTCTGTTTGACAACGCTACCATAGGAAATCTGCAGGAATCTAACTGGAGCTCATAGGTTTGCCCAGCTCTCACTCATGGTTTCCTTGTATGCTGTGTGGTTCTGAAAGGCAGGCTTGGGTCTGAAGAGCTTCA